>WIQG01000624.1:0-49659 GCA_014925785.1 Mycena galopus ATCC 62051 | reverse complement strand
GTGCCAACACATGCAAGGCCGACCATTCCAATTGTGGTAACAACACCTGGGTCTGAAAAAGGCAATTTATAATATTGTGCATGGCAGTAGCCAGCCATTGCCCTAGACCCATGAGCACCAGGCATCTTTGATCTGATCTGATTCCCTTGAACTTGCCTGTAGGCAGCTCAGAAAAATGGCAAACAAATGTGTTCAAACCCGCTGTGTAAAACCAACTTGAAATAAAAACTGGACCGGAAATGATGTTCATTAGGTAGAGTTCTTCACCGTTCTCAATTGAGAAGTATTTTATTCGGAGTACAGGCCTAGTGGCCAAGATATCTGCGGGCAAGAAATGTGTGTATTGATCAAATCAATGGACAACATGTTATCTTATCATTTCTTGTAGTCCAGCCTTCAATCTCCAGCCATAAAATGCATTTCTGGAAAACAAATTAGGATGATCAAAACAAAGGTATTGCAAAGGTACCACAAAGGGAAACCAGTTATATCTGACTACCCAAAGCTGCAGTAACCTCATTTGACAATAATTGGAGCAGACAGATCCAATATATTGTGTTGGGAAGCCCAAAGAATAATCACACAGTAGTTACATCCGGCTTTGTTTACGCGTTGTTGACACATCAAAGTGCACGTGTGCATACACGTGCTAGGTGAGGTCAGGTTGGGTCGGGTCTAACCCGACCCGACCCTCCCATGCATCGTATGCTCCAGGTTGTGACCTGTGACCAAAAATACTGATTTGGCATTCCCTGACATGGCCCTTCAGGCACTCCTGGAACCTGAGGCACCACACCACAGTGACCACACGGTACCATATATTCACTTCCTTATGCCGACACCCACACACAGCATTGTCTCCGTCGCCACAACCAACATCTTGATCTCCGGACTGCTGTTTTCACTTTTTGCGTCAATAATTACCAATTAAAAAAAGAACCAATCACGAACATTGAGGGGTTCACTGAAACAAGGATGCCATATGCAGTGTCTTGACCAGGCAACAGGGTCTTTCCAAGGGGACTCAATACGGGAGCCCACACGTGAACTGTCTCGATTGGGACACCAGGACTTGCCATTTTGGGACAACATTTTGAAGAAGCAACATCTGGAGTGATGAGAACGACGCCACAGGTGGGTACATTAAAATGGGGATATACCCATTTAAGACAATGTTTTATTACCATATCAGGACAAGATTTCCAAAAGACTTCTCACCTGAAACCTAAAGGTTCCAGGAACTTCGGCAACCGACGAAATTTGGCGTGACACTTGCAAAATTTCAGCATGCAAGACGGAAATGTCCGAAAATTCTGCCTTTTTTGCAGCTCTAAGAGAAATTTAGCCCAGATGTCATGGATTTTACATTCGGCACTGGGCGCCGTGACCCGTGACCAGGACCAAAATTTGTCGCAGCACATGGGGGGTGTGACACGTGACTGCCGAATTGAATGCAATTGTACAGTATGTTTGATCTCATTGGTCTCTTGGCTCAGCACATCAATTCCAGGTCAACTGCTGACATCTGGCTATTGTCCGGTTGGGTTGGTGGTGTAGTGAAAAGGTCAAGTACGAGTCATACCACATGTATCGCGATGGCCTAACCCACCAAGTAATTGTATTTGATCCTTCAGCTCAACTACTCACGTCAAACTTTGTCGCTGAACTGTTACCATCAGCTAGTGCTACCGGGGTCGAGTTCGGAACCGATTCCGAAGCTGAAGCGGACCTGAACTGAACCTCATGTCCGGTTCGTGGTTCCGAGGTTTCAGGATTTTCCTGAACCTGTCCGAACATGTGTGAACCCTTGGTCCATTTTGACCAGGAAAATTTCCACATCTTCAAAACTTTCCCATTGAAAGATAAGTGCTGCCCTCATATCAAGGAAGACTTTTTCTGCTTTCAGAAGCCCAAATACAAGACGGAAAGTCCAATTTTTGATGGATCCAAATGCCATCAAAGTTATCAAACATCCGATATTTCCTGTTCTGACGTGTGTACGTTCACAAAAATTCAATTGTATCCTCTTATTAAACAAAACATACTTTGCACACTGGCTGAAGGCTTCCTAACCCAAAATATACACGTTTGGTGCGTGGATAATCTCTCGGGTTCGAAAACCTCAAAACACACCGGACCTGACCGGACCTATGGACTTGGGGCCCGCATTCGTCGGCAAAGAAGCGGACCGAACCGGACATCGGCAACACTACTATCAGCGGACACTGTCGTAAGCGTTGTGCGGCTTCCGCGTTACCTCCATCCAGTGCCCACTTACACTCCCCCTCATGGCCAGTATAGGTTTCTCGTACGGATCCTTCGGGGACATCACCGAGTCAATCAAGATCGTGGTCAATATCGTTTCGTTCATCCACAATGGCGGCAGCGCCCCTAAGGAGTGGAAAGCGATGGAGGAAGAGCTGAAGCAGCTGGTGACGGGCTTGGCTTCTCTCCAATCTAAATTGCCTCCAAAGCTACACCAGGACGTTGCTGTCCGGGTTATCACAGAGTCTAGGCTTTGCAAAGAGATTATGTCTCGGCTCCAGGCCAAGATGCCCGCCGCCCCAAGGGCCGCCTCCCGCGGTTTCAGGATCTCTCTAAAGTCATTTTTCAGACGAAGGAACTGGAGGCTATCCGGCAACAGCTGTGCATTCGGCGAGAAGCTCTGAACGAGGTCATAAGTTTGATAGCGCGGTGTGTTGCTTCTTCTCTATTGGTCATCGCCCTATTCATTCAAATTTGAAGCGAGGAAGCGCGCCTAGGAAATGAGCGCATTGAAGAAGGCATCAGCGGCGTCGCTGACCAGGTTATTCACCAGGGACATACTCTCTTGTGCGTTCTTGATAATTGTGGACATATCCCAATTCGCTGAAGATTCGATTCAGCGGCGCCATTGCAGGGGTGGAATATCGCCTTGAAAAAGTTGGAGCCCACATGCAGCTGGGGTATGAGCAAATAAAAGCAGGCGTTGGGCTTGCAGAGTTTGTCATTTTCGTGAATTCAAGATTGAAACTGAATTCAGCTTAGGGTAGAAAGCAAGCTTCAGAAATGGCTGCAGTTTTCTCCTGATATCCTGAACAAGCACGCGGCAACGGTAGTGCCGTTACGAGACCACGGAAGCTGGCTGTTCAATTGCCCGGAGTTCATTGATTGGGAAGGAAACCGGGTATGCTGTGGATTCAGGGACAATGTGCGTAGCCTGGACAAGTCGACAATGTCGCATCTGAATTTTTCAACTCAGCGGGTACCGGCAAGACTGTACTCAGGTAGCCTTCAGAAAGATCTCTAGGGAGGCACTTGCTTACATCCACACAACTGATAGCTCAACGGTGATCATGAAACTCTTCAAAGAACGAGTTGCGCCAGGCATCGCTGTTGGGTATTTCTACTTCGACTTCAAGGAACAGACGCAAGCTGTGCACAAAATGCTTCGGACCATCATTCTTCAGCTCTCTGCTCACACGCGCCATCCGTACGAAGCTCTCGAAAAGCTGTACAAGTCGTCGAATTCGAAAGGACAGACATTGCCCACCGATGCGGAGCTCGAGCATGTTCTGGAGGAGTTGCTGCTCGAGTTCGACCGTACGTATATCGTCCTCGATGCGCTCGATGAATGTCAACCCGAAACCGAGCTTGACAAACTTCTGGACCTCATTTCGAAGTTACGGGCCTGGAATCTGAGCCCGCTTCATCTCTTCATCACCAGCCAGGCTCGCGAGACGTTCGCGAGCTGGTTCGACAATGTACCGCGTATTTTCCTCCATCATGCTGCGGTCCTGGAGGATATCCAACTCTTTGTTTCGAACGAAATTCAAGAGAACCGGAGGTTCCATCGTTGGGCCCCTCGTGCAAGCGAGATGATTGACAAGGTTGTCCGTAAAAGCAGCGGAATGTGGGCCAGTTCATTCATTTCACAATTCAATTCACTTATGTGCAATACAGGTTCGTTTGGCGGCATGTCTTCTGGTGGAGCTATCACGTTGCAAGCACAAAGGGAACTGGACGCGACACTTGAAAATCTCCCTGATGATCTCTTCAGTGTCTACGACCGTTTCATGGGAGCAATTGACAAATATAGATCTATGCGACAGGAGTTGTTCGTTGGCTCCTGTTCTCTGCAACGATACGGATACTCTGACTGAGCTTGCGGATGCCGTTGCCTTTGACTTTCCAACCCATCACACCACACATACGACCCGAGCTACTCGATGAGAATGCGATTGCCATTCCCGAGTGGCTAGAGGGCTTGGTCGCGATTCACACGAATGTGGAGACGGGAGAACGACACATCACACTGGGCATGCGTCAGTGAGAGACTATATATTATTGACCGCTTCACGGAGACTTCAACCACGACCTCAGTGAAACTTCATCGCATCTGTTCTTAGCCGTTCATGTCTAGGCGCCTTCTCTATTTTGCGGACCATCCAGAATCCCACTCTTCTCTGTTAATCTGGGACAATACCTAAACTATACTGGGTCCAGGATCATCACCATATCGACTGGCGATTATGCTGCAGAGAATTGGTATACCATTTTCAGAATTGCGGCGATCAGGTGCCTCCTCCAGACTACACGTCTTCTCGAGGATGGCAGTCCCCAATATCGCGCTTTATATTACTTGCGGTCGCATGGCCCTGATCTACCATCGGTTCTGTACGCCTGCTCGGAGGCAGGCTATGCAGACATTATCTCTGTCGTGCTCGCCGATGGGGCCGATATTAACCAACGTGGGGGAAAACACGGAACGGCCATGAGTGCCGCATCCTACGCGGGTCACACCCGAACGATGCACCTTCTGCTGGAACACGGTGCTGACTCAAATGCCCGGAATGCGGAGGGAGAAACCGTATTGCATACTGCATGCTGGAGAAACGGTGGAGATATTGATATCGTTCGGCTTCTCCTAGACCGTGGAGCGGATATCAATGCACTGGATACGGAAGGCAGGACCCCATTACACTGCGCCTCCGAATTCGAAAGGAGGCCTTGGCGTGATTCAGCTGAAGCAGAACTCATCGTGCGACTTCTCCTAGAGCACGGCGCAAATCCCAATGCACAAGATGCAGATGGCAGGACCCCGTTACATGCCGGGGCCAGAAGGATTTCTTGGATGCGCGATTGGATGCATGACTCCTCAGCTGACTCAGACCTTATCATGCAACTTCTAGAGCACGGCGCAAACCCTAATGCGCAAGATGCAGTAGGCGAGACCGCATTGCACGCCGCATCCCGCAATGTAGGCAGTGAAGTTATCGTGCAATTTCTGCTCGAGCACGGCGCGAACGTCAATGCACAAGATATCAAAGGCAGGACCGCGCTGTATCACGCCTCCAAGCAAGGAAATATCCGCATCGTCCAATCTCTCCTAGGCCACGGAGCGGACGTTACCATCTCAGGCGGAATGTGTGGAAGCATATTGCAGGCTGCAGCTGCATCGAATTACGAAACCACAGAGATCATATGCATCTTGCTGGAGAAAGGTGCAGATGTCAACAGTCAAGGAGGAAGATACGGAAATCCGTTGCAGGCAGCTTGTAGGAGTGGAGCGGAGATCAGCGCCATCCAACTTCTCCTGCGACATGGCGCAGATGTCAATACTCCAGGGGGAAAATATGGTACTGCATTACGGGCTGCATCCCTCTTCGCCCATACAAGCGTGGTCGAACTCCTGTTGGACCATGGTGCCGATGTCGAGCCGCACGGCACGCGCGGAAGCGCGTTGGAGTTGGCATCTGCCTGTGGTAACATGGACACCGTGGGTCTCCTCCTGAAGAAGAGTAAACACCTCAGTGAAAAGCCTCCTGCGGAACAGCCTGCATTCCACATCGTGTCAGCTTTGGGTAACACAGAAATGTGTCGACTTTTCCTCGAAAACTGTCCTAGCAGACCTGTTGTTCAGCTCTTGACGGAGAGGGGTGTGCCAGAGTTCTCAGACACAGACCTTTCCGATTCAAGTGATAAGACGGACGGCAGCCTTAAGGATTCAAGCGAAAAGGAGGATGGAGGTCTGGAGAGTGAAACGAGAGGGTCTCAGAATTTTGACTCTGCCGTCAGCGAGTTACTATAGTTCCTGAAACTTAAAGGTTATCACAGTTGCTCAGTGTCCTGTACTGATCGTCGCCTCGGAATGAATATGTGCTTCATTGATGTTCATTGACTTGTAAGTTTATGTATGGATAGCATCTGTATGCGGTTGGCGTTGATCGAAGACAACTGGTCGCCGACTTTTGTGGAGGGGGGACGTTGTCGTGGTCAAGCGACGCGAATGGCCTGACGACGCTCAATGTGGTCCTTTCCTGAGCCGCACATGGATTATGTGGATATCCCGCCCCTGCCTTACACCTATTTCACCTCCCGTCTCATCCCAGAATGGTACAATTCAGATCATGGCTGAACTTTCTTCAAAAGAGGTCAACGCGAGTGCGTTTCTCGTCTGCTGCTATACTCCATGCAATTTTATAAACAATTCTCTTAGATGACGCCCGGATAACAGAGGCGTATTCCCCACGTGGCTCGACAACGGACGCCCGGGCAGCCTTTGGTACGTCCGACATATTTACTGGTCGTGCTACGCCTATAATTATTTGTCCTTCCGAAGACAAGACAGTGCATTGATTCAGCAGCTGGTGATTAGAAATCTGCGCGACCCACATAACACCATCGTCCGCAATATGATTTTGTTCCCAGCGGATGGTGGTGAACACGGATCACCCCATGCCCTTCAGCGAAGAAGGCGCGAAGGCGGTTCCATACGGCCCTCTCCAGACAATCGACATCGATCTGCGCGGCCTATATGGTGTGGACAATATGTTTGCGACCCGCATAAAAGGGTGGCCCGTCAACGATTTTGTTGACGTAGAGGACGATGGATATATTGCTTATTATAACTTCAGCCCGCACTGCCTGTCAATCTCACTATGGCGCGCCTCGTCGGGGCCTGTCCGGAAAAACTGGCCAAACATCTGATGTGGAGGGGAGATGTTGTGGTGGTCAACCAACATAAGTGGCCAGGGCCCTTGATCAGACAGGTGGGGAGCATATGGATTACGGAGACATGCAATCTCATGCCTTGGACCTGTTCACGTCGAAGCTCATCCCGCAGTGGTATAATGAGACGACTGGAAGAGGTTCCTTTTGCGCGAGCAGGAATCGAGTACGCTATCCCAAAAGTCTATGATCTCGATGATGATATTGAACCTTTCTAGATGAACCATGTTGAAGTATACAAGCTATTCAGATAAACTTTCCGCGTGGTTGACAGGTAACCGCACGACAGCAGGTACGTCTAAACGCTCTGACTATCGCTATCATTATCTGTATATGCTGAGCAAGACTCCTTAGAGAAAACTGCCCAAGCGATCAACACTGCTGACTATCAGTTTTGTGAGGTGATATGCAATGGGCGGGAAGCGCCAAGTTGGGGCAGTGAGTACAGGGAAGCGCGGGTGAGGAGATCAAGACAACCGAGTTGAGAATGGCAAGAGTTTCGAGCCTGGGGCGGACTGCGATGGAAGTATTAGTAAGATTCAATTGGATTTGACTGCTCTCGCTGGTCAGTGAAATAGTGGCAATAGCATTAAGGCCATGCTACAAGTCGAGACAACACAATAAATAACGACGCGGACGTTTGTGGAAATTGACGGGCATCAGATCATTGACCGTCCGCAACAAACTTGAAGGAGCCAAGAAGGAGCGCTGTCCAATATAGCTAGCTGGGAAGAACGAGAGCCAGTGGAATAATCCAATCCCGACTATCGCTAGAGAAAACCCGGAGGGAAAACAAACAAGGAGTGCTGCACGGACATCCGATTTAAACCGATTAGGCTATTAGCGCGGTGACCGTGTGGCAAAAACGGCCATTCAGGCGAAAAGGACAACAAAACCTGAACAGGGACGCACACACGCAGTCTACAGCCCAGAGTTCCAAGTCGAAGTCGTCTTGAAGGCAGCCAATCCTTACAGCGCAGAGGGAAGGTCGAAGCAGTGGAAGGAAAGGGGCGGACGTCACGAGAACAAGGCTCACATGACAAAGTTGATGCCGGGCCGTTGTTTCCGTGGCTTCTGGCTCACAACGCTTGCCTCGAATTCTTTGCCCTCGATCCTTCCTGGAGATCGCAGACTCAGTTTCCAAAGACTGTTTCATGCGCCGACCAAACAACTCTTCTCGTTGACGTGTCTCACGCATTCCTTCGTCATTTCGAAGGCCAGGTCAGTATAAAGGAAACCCCCTTGGCCTCCCCAGTCTGACATCCCAAAAAAGGCAAGTGCTTACGAATAAGATAAGAGTGCGCGTGGGTTCGAATCCACAGGATCCTGTTTATTTTTGTCACTAAAGTTTGAGATTGAACATCTTTTTTACAGTTTTTTGGAGTTCCCCATTTCACTAAAAGGGTTTCTTTTTTCCCAAGATATCTAGCCACATATGCAAACTCAAACTCCCGCAAACTCAACCTTGTTGCCCCAAATAGACTGAACTAATGAAATACCAACACTTCTTGAAGCAAAAAACCAGTGAATAACTAGAATAAAAGAGCAAAATGCCACTTTCCGACTCCTCACAAGGGTACACGGAGTTCGCGCGATCAAAAATAAATAAACAACACCAGCCTTTGCAAAATAAAAGACATAGGTAGGGTTCGAACCCGCATCGACCGCAGGCTGTAGCAGCTATATAACCACTAGAGCATCCAGGGCATAAAAGAAGGTGGGTACGGTAGCTCTACAGCATACTGTAGGTCGGTTCAAGAAAGATTAGCCGAGATTTGATGAGATTATCCTTATTAAGCAGGTCAGACTGGGGAGGCGTGGGCCAGATTATAAAGGCACACCTTCTATCCTGGAGATTGACCAGCTGCTGGTAGTATTCCATTTGATCAGTTTCTTCTTCTGG
This sequence comes from Mycena galopus ATCC 62051, assembly GCA_014925785.1. NCBI lineage: Eukaryota > Fungi > Basidiomycota > Agaricomycetes > Agaricales > Mycenaceae > Mycena > Mycena galopus. Next base: position 40,766 of record WIQG01000624.1, on the reverse strand, counting down.
TTCCACCGATAGTCCATCCAGGTACGCCTTCTCTTCTTCCAAACGGGTCTTCATCATTTCTTCAGTCACACCTGCCTGTACCATGGCATATTTGACGCTTTTTTCAGTGTCGAGGATGCTGACTGCCTGTTTGTAGTTGTTGACCAAAAAGGTGCCTATCAAGTAAAGCTTGGGTTATTAATTAGCACCAGATGGCAGAAGACCTACTCAGGTTCACATATGTATCAAAAGTGTCCACATGAGCCAGGTAGGCTCTGATAGTCTGCTTTCGATGAAACACACTTGCATACCGAACAGACCTGGAAAGCCCATTGGACTTGGAAAACAAACATTCACACCCCTCCAGATCCTCGATCCCCATCCCCTCAACATAGGTTGCAAGGTATTTGAGCTGGCACCGACAGTTGTGAGCATGCCCATGGAATGCTCCCACCAGCATCCTGAAATTGTGCTCCTTTGCCTTTGGACCGAGTGGGGAGTTCTTGAGAGTTTTTGCATGGCCACACCCAATGTCATAACCAAAGCCGATATCCTTGCCAAACGCATCCATCAGAGCGTTCTCGATAGCGAGAGGATACTTGGCACTGTCTCGCTGTTAGCGTGCCATGCGTGCCACCGGTGCCATCACTTACAGCTCTCCACTTCTGACCATGTCTGCCACCAAAAGGACAAAGCTGTGCTGGCACAATGCAATGAAGATGCCCGTCTCATCGAAGATCCCCCACATTTTTGAAGTGAGCTCATCAGACAGATTCTTCCCACGCTCCTCACACGCAGACGCCTCCTCAGGATCCAAAATATCCTGAAAGTCTCGAATCAACACATTGCCACCGATGCCACAGACGCTCCGTGCCACGGGTGCCACGCATGCTCGTCTGCACTTGGATTATCCAAATTTTCTGATGCCACGAGTGCCACAGACTGAAAAACTCACCGGCAAAACAACCTCTTCAGCCAGCCGTTCCTTTACCCACCGGTCAACCTCCAGCCGGCTAATAAAGTAGTCCCCCCCTGCAGATGCTTCTCTGGGGTCTGGCCGCTCGCAGCCACCATGGAGAGGAACACCATCCTCAGTGAAGCCCTTGTCCTTCCGAAGGACGCGCTTCAAAGAATTGTTGCCGTCGCATATAGCTAGCATGGAGAAGTACAGCTGGCCTTCGCCTTCGAGCTTGTAAGTGCACGCCGGACAGCAATTCTTGAGTCGCCAGTCCTTTGAATCCCTCTGCAAGGCTTTCTTCACCCTCTTGTCAACCTCTTCAAGTATTCCCAGATAGAGGTCAAAGCAAGTCGTGAACTGCTGCGCACTGTACGGTTTGAATGCTGCTCCCTGAAGATCTGACAGTGCCTTCATCCATGCCTGGATTCCCAGGGCTGGGCACCGTAAATTGGTCAGTCTGTACATCTCCAGCACACGAGTGGTAATGGCGAGCTTCGGCTTCCATGGGGAGCATGGCATAAAGCCTTGGCCCACCAAACAGGACGATATGTATACGTCCGTGCTCACCATGGGGACGTCCACAGTGTAGGTGTCTACTCCGGCTTATCATCAAATATACTTTGAGAAAACAGGGGACGCACTGAAAACATCCACCACCATAACAGTATACTTGTTCTCAACCAGCTCCGGTGGCACCGGTGGCGCGGCCTTCTCCAGGCTTCCGCGCTGCCCAGCAGTAAACTTCATGTATGCGTCTGTCATTGCTTCCATTTGGAGTCGGAAGCCATTGACACGGCGCTGAAGAATATCCCATCGGTTTCGGGTGTCCCGCTGTCGCCTTCCGTCCACAAAATGAGGGCAGAAAAAACAGACAAAGAAGACACAGACCTCTTCTTCTTTCCATGAATATCTTCCCATAGCCCCCTCTCCAGATCCGCCATCTCACCACCCCCATGGCTTATGGTAATGGGAACCGATCCATCCACTACGTTGTCGTATGTGAAAGTGTCGTCGTCTTCCCATTGATCATCTTCATTTGGAATATGTCGAAGTTTGTCCAACCTCTCTTGTATTTCCGGAGTCCGAGCTACAAAATCAGAAAAATCCCTGAGGAAAACAGTCTCTACACACCTGCAACTTCGTCAGCTACCGCTTTTTGCATAGCTGAAATGTCTTTTCGAAAAAGTGTTTTGAGTTGGGATGTACGGTGTCCATTTTGATCTTGGCTCTGTACTGATACTCTGATCCTGGGTCTTGGTCTTATGCGGTTGGGGTTTGGCTTGCTCTTTTCCTTTGGCATTGGAGAGAGCATCGGCGGCATAAAACAATTTGGATGCTTACATCATTCCTGGCTTACCGATGTCAATCATTTTACCTGGCGTGCTAGGAATGCCATGCAAAATCCAGTGGCACAGGTGGCACAAGTGGCACCAATGTCTTGTAGTGTCTGTTTCGGTGTATGCCATGGATGCCATCCAATTTGGCTCCCTGTGCCACAAATGCCATTTGATTTGGCCTCCCGTACCGCGGTGCCATCTGATTCAAAAAACATTTATTGCAAGTAGAAATAGATAAAAAAGCAAGGGAAGATTGGACTAGTACAGCTACATTCCACGCCAGTATTCATTGTCCGAGTCATATTCATACTCCTCCGCCCAACAGTGAATACCAACAAGAGCCTTCGCCTCCTCCAGGGTGTGGCCTGCTGCCACATACGTGGCAACTTGAGGATTGTCGGTGGTATGAAGGGTGGCCGGGCCCTTAGCTGCGGCGGCCTTGAAATCTGCCAGGGCATCCTCCAGGGAGGTGTGGATGGCGCCGGACCCACGGACGGCATATGTCTCGATAGCTTCAAGGGGAAGCGTGAGGACAGAAGGCAGAGTTGATCCCATTCGACATTGGAGGGGCTCAAGGGGAGGAGGGGAAGCAGATCGAGAATGGTGCATGAAATCCCTCTCACACCCCTCCCCGTCGAGAGGGCGGGGGGAGCCTGGCAGGGCTTGGTGTGTGCAAAGGCTTGGAAGCTAAGGGTTGAAAAAGTGGCACCAATGGCATTGGTGGCACTAAGCGTTGACACGGTACTCGGGGAGGCCGTAGTGACTTCATTGAGAATAGTTGGGGTGCTCGTGGGAATGGTGCGGCGTGTGGGGCTCATTGGCATCTTGGGAGGCTGCAGGGGCTGCGGGGCTGCGGGGCTCGCAGGGTGGGCGTGCTCCCCAGCATTGCAGCAGGCATGCCACGCGGGGAGGCAAGCCTCCCAGGACGAGTACTTGGTGGCGCCTCCCCGGGGGATATGTTCAGAAACGCGCTGAGCGCTCGACCTTTTTTGTATCTCCTTCAGGACTGGCCAAAATAATTTTAAAACAAAGGTGACGCACCAAGAGGTGTAGACACTGCGGTTGTCCAAGGCAGCAGGGCTGCAAACGAGGTAAAACGAAGAGGCTTGGGCTCGGGTAACACCGGGGTCAGGGTGGAAGGATGGCGAGCATCAATAGGCCGACGACATTGAGAGCAAAGAACAAGTTGATATTAGTCACGGGAGTTGATTCATTTTGTTTGGGCTACCATGCCACCCGTGCCACCAGAAATCCTTGTCCATGCCACTGCTGCCACCTAAAATCCTTGACCTCAATTTTTTTTTTTGAGGCACAGCCACTGGTGCCACACATGCCACAAATTTCGTAAACAAAGAGTCTGTAAGCTACTGGCCGTTGTACATCAGGTATCCGTCCTTATCCCTCCACAGAGCGTCTGCAACTTTTTCCTGGAGCTCATCCCTTTTCCTGCAAGTGTCAGGGGAACCGCCCGTCCGTCCGTCCGTCCATCCGTTCACCCGGCTCCGACCCATCGCACTACCCCGCGGCCTCGTCTGATCCTTCGTCCAACGCCTACTCCACGTCCGGCATCTCCCGTCCGTCCTGCGTCACCCGTCCGTCCGCCCTCGCCCGGAACGTCGTCCTCCGGCCCTCCAGACTCCATTCCCCTTCATCCCCCTTCGTCCGGCCGCTCGCACTGGAACGTACTATGCGATCAAGCTCGGGATCACTGGCGATCACTTCGGACACGTGCTACTGGCTAGTACCTATAAAAACCTCGCCTAGCGTGGGAATCCTTATCCTTTCTTCTCTTCGGATTCTCCCGCTAGGTGCGTATTCTAGAACTCTGTATTTAGTACCATGAATTGAGTTTACGTCGGATTCTCCCGCTAGTTCCCGCGCTCACGCACCGAGCTGAGGTTGCCCTTACAGCAAGTCCAAACAGCATATTCCAGGGCATAATCCCTTTTTTCTTTCGGAGTATCCTTTTGGGCTTGTCCCTTTTTGGCCTTTATTTCCTTCCTTTTCTCCCGTTTTTTAAATGCAAGAAATGCCCGGTTTCTGAGAAAGTTGAGTTAGTCCAAGTAAGAGATTGCAAGTTAAAGTAATTACTTTGCCCTGTAGGCTTTATCTGCGAGTTTCTGCCTTTCTTTGCATTCCTGTAGACGCTCCGGATTGGTCTCCATCTCAGCCCTATATCTACGAAGCTCTCATTCAGATATCAAACAACTTTTGTTGCGACGTACCGGGCCATCCGAATTCTACCTTTTTCTGCTTCTTCTTCTTTGTGGCTGGGTCAGATCAGTATAGATTGCAGTTACTTGACCCTTAAGACATACCTCTCGTGATATTTAGCCCAAGTGAGCCGTCTGGCAGGTACACTTCGTGATGGCACCGGTGGCACGGGGGAGTGTTTCTCCCTCTTTGGCATCCTAAATGGATAGCAGGGGGTGAGGGTAGACCAGATGGACGAGGAAAACACTTACTGAGTGAACTGGGTAAGATTTCCAAGGTTGAGGAAATTTAGTGTTGTGGTAAAGGTCGAGAAGTGGGGTACCTATATTGAAGTAGCGCACATTTTGAGTTGTTTTATGTTCTAAAATATATCACACCACAGACCTGAAATAAAAATACAAAAATATTCTGGGACATTCAAATGAGCTGGTACTTTGATTCTGCCGACTCAGATTGAGTGGTAGGTTAGGATGAGTTGAGCAAAGATTTTGTTGCGGGACGAGTTCGCGATCACAACGGGACGAGTTCGCGATCACGGTGTCACAGCCAAATTATATGATGGCACCGATGGCACCAGCCATTTTTTATATGGCACTCATGGCACCACCCAGTTTATTCCATGGCATTCATGGCATGATTCAAAAACTCGGTCAATTTCTTACAAGGAGTCCATGGCATCGGTGGCATATAATATCAAATTGAAGAAAAATGTCAAAACGGATGTGCTACGCCTCAGCCTTCAGTTCGTCAAGAGTGGAGAATAATGCAGCCCCCATCGCCGCCCGCTTCAAGCCCAAATTCTTCTCCTCCTTCACCTGTGCATCTGTAAGTGTCGCCAAAAATTCCTCCTCTGTCTGGAACTCGTGCTCAACCCATCGGAAGAGACACCCTGCAGTGTACTGGGTGAAAGAGTACCGGCGTTCCCCCGCTGCAATGGGGATGTTGGAGTGGAAGATGGAGGCACTGGGAATGAGAATGGTGGCACCGGGGGGAAATTCGAGGATAAGCTTGCAGTCCCAGAGGATGAGATGGCCTCCTCGGGTGAAATCGAAGTTCCCGAGGGCCGTTATAGCGCACCATCCGAACACCAAGTTTGCAAAATCCCAATGGCCCAAAGTACACGTCCGTGGACCGAGATTGAACGTGCACGCCGACCAGATGCCGTTGTGGAAGGGACGAGAGAGATGATCGTACTTTGTGTAGAAGATGGACATGTAGTCGATGTAAAAGTCGAAGAGGTCCGGTGCCCAATTGGCGAACAACCCTGGACGAAATCCTTTAGGGAAGGGAGGGAGGGAGGTGCTGCACACGTACCAGTGGCAAAGCCTGCCAGCCGTTGGAAGGGAGGGTGGGCAATGAGTGCTGCAAAGATCGCAGCGTTGATGACGCCGTTGACCAAGGCCCCGGGGTGGAACTGTCCACCGCCGTGCGAGTCCCCGCCCGATATCTGGGCAAAGTTCCCGTGACGGTGGTGCAGCCGGTCATAACTCAGGGAGGCGGAGGCTCGAGCCTCCTCCAGAGCGTGGACAGCGGCGTCATGGATGTTGGTCATAAAGCCGTCGTCGTTGGGAGTGCTGCCATAGACAGCGAAGACCTTCCCGTCGGAGTCTACAATGGGGCGGGAGGTGCTGGAGAAAATTATGTTAGACAGGGTAGAAAAGAGAGAACACAGCACGACGTGCCTTCCACTCGACTTCACAAGCCTAAAGCCTTTGTGCTTTGGCTTATCCCCAAAGAAGTCTGTCAGCCTGTAGGTATGCCCACCACCGTCATGGAGCCCGATAAACCCGGTAGCAGCGATCCGAGTTTTCCTCAGCTGGAATTGAGCCTTGATGGGAGGCGAGGCTGTGCAGATATGTTGTTGGTGGCGGGATGGACGAGGGTCACAGAGCGGATCGGCCGATGCCTTGATAGATGCACGAGCTTCACGACGTTTGACTTTGGACTGTAGTTGGAAGGCTGCCATATTGTGGAGGCAGTCAACACTAGAACGGTCGGCCAGACAAAACTAAGAGTAGCCCAGAATGACAGAACAATAGTGTGGTCATTCAAGAGGGGCCACTATAGAAGGATACATGGTGGTCAAGACCAAGAAGAGAAGATCCGTAACTACAGGACAGTCACAATCAATGTGCGATCAGATATGTAACAAGGATAAGTAGAATGTAACATAATATAAGATAAGGACTTAACAACAGTAATGTAAAAGGTAGGATGTCGAAGGTGGGATAGTAGCAATACAAATAAAGGTGGCTGGATGGAAGTGGTGCAGTGAGGATAGCACAGAACAGTGACAGTACAATTTGGATAGCAAAGGTTGAACTAATCCAGGAAGGAAAAGATTGGACAGTGCTGAGGAAAGTAGTAAGGTTGGTGGAGCAGCCTTACACCCTTCCCGACTTGAAAAAATTGAATCCCTTCTAGTTCAGGCATCATTCATTCAAGCAAGGGCAGAATGCCCTGCAAGAGAGTGGGGAGCAGAGCTTCCAGAGTGGATGGGATGAACTATCCAACCAGAGGAGGCAGTAGCAGGATGAAAAGGGAGCTGTGCGGACTGCAGGGTGACAACATGGATGGAATGAAGTCAAGGGGTGGAATGAGAGAACAGAGGACAACCTAAGGATGACAATACCAGGAAAGGTAATATTCGGCAGGAGTGACAGTGCCATAATGAAGAGGTTGAGTCCAGCAGGGGCGGACAATACATGGGAGAGTAAAGTCCAGTGTTGGTGCAGCATCGAACAGCATACACAGGAGGCAATGCAGAGGTGGTATGAGGGACACATGCATGCCGAGGCAGAGAGCAGATGCAGAGGCCGTGTAAGGCATACATGGCTGACGGCACAGAAGGGAGGAATCAGACAACACGTAGCAAGGAGGATGATTCTGGAAGATCAATACAACTCCGAGAGACCAAGGCTAGAACAACAGTGTGTCAGGAAACCAAGGGCAGCATCAGGAAAGCAGTGGTCCAGTGATGACCATGCAATGACACAGAAGGAGGATGGGAAGATCAACTCCAGAGGGGAACAGTATCGGTATCGGAATAGCAATAGTCCAGTGATGACCATGCAATAACGGAGGGGGAGGATGGGAAGGCCATATGCAAGCCAGCCAAAAAACTCCAGTGGGTACGGATGGAAGAGGAGGATGAGGTATGTGGGCCTCAGTTGGATGGCGGTAAAGGAGGATGTCGTTGGGATGCTAGTCCAAAGACAGGGACTGAACCAATGTTGCCATCATCAGTACAGGGAGGCAGTAGAAGAAGAGGTCAATGGTTTGCTAGGCCAGAGACAGGGACTATGCCAATGTTGCCATCATTGTATAGGGAGATGGGAAGTTGATCATGCCGGTAATGCAGAGGATCGGAATGGAGGGATCATGCCGGTGATGCAGAGGATCAGAATGAGGGGATCATGCCAGTGATGCAGAGGATCAGGATGGACAGATCATGCCGGTAATGCAGAGGATCAAAATGAGGGGATCATGCCGGTGATGCAGAGGATCAGGATGGACAGATCATGCCGATGATGCAGAGGATCATAAGAAGGGATCATGCCGGTGATGCAGAGGATCAGAATAGAGGGACTCTGCCAGTGATGCAGGAGACCAGAATGGAGGAATGGCCATGGCAGTGAGGCGGATGGAAGATGACCATAGGGGAAGTGGCAGCAAAGAAAGGGGAATGTAGACACAACTCAAGCTTCGGTGATAAGCTGTATGAGCCAGATGTGCAGAGTAGTGACCAAAGGTCCGGTGGTGAGATCTATGGAAGGCATCCAGAAGCAGTGGGACATGGAGGCAGAAGGAGACAGATGATCACAAGAGGGAGATCTCACATCCCCGAGCGATAGGAAGATGCAGTAATGTAATGGCAGCATTATCGGTAGTGGTAGTGCAGTAATGGTGGTTGGTATGTCTGTCAGGATGTTGTAAGGTTGGATCAGCATCCTTACACCCTTCCCAACTTGAAAGAATTGTATTGTTTCCAGTTTGAACATCTGTCTGCTCAAGCCAAGTGGAATGCATGCGAGAGAGCAGGAGCAGATCTCCTAGTGTGGGAGAGTTACAATATCCAAGTGGAGGATAGTCAAGATTGGAGATCCGAAACCAAAGGTTGAGTAGCAAGTGACAGCAGGGAGGATGCAGTGATCGGTCATTTTATTATATAGCCGAAAGCGGACGGCAAGGGGATAACAGCACTGAAAAATTTCAAACACAAGGTATGGTGCGCAAAATGTGAGAGTGGTTGTGGAGAAGCGGAGCAGTAAAGGTGCAGTCATAAAACTGAAGCCAGTACAGAATTATTGTCTTGGGAGGTGAGGAAATTTAAGCAAGAATCCGCGGGGATCGGAATATCTGCAAAAAAGAACCTAGAAGAGAGCCTGCAATATCTAGAAAAGCCCGCGGTGATCGGACTGTTATCTAAATGAGTCCGCAGTGATTGGACTGTTATGCAGAAAATCCCAGCAAGAATAAATCTGTGTGTGCAATGCAGAATGTACAAGCATGCCAAAGGGATCAGCGCTTCTGGAAGAGCGGTGCAGCTGCTGAGGAAAGCAGTCTGATGCTTATGGAGGAGCAATCAGAGGCAATGGAGGTGCAAGTCTGGGGACTTTTGGCAGAGTCAGTGCAGGTCCGTGAAACTGTGTTCAGATACAGTAGAGCTGTCCTAGGGGAGGGAGTTCCCAGAGGAAGGACAATCCAGAGACAGGGGCAACAAGATGACAGTGGGCGCGGATGGAGGAGCAGCCCAGTGACAACGGCAACGAGGTGACAGTGAGAAGTGATGGAGAAGTGACCCAATGACAGCAGCAACAAGATGACAGTTGCCACTGATAGATATCGGCAGGGACTACAGTGGGACAGATCATGATGCTGATGCGATCAGATCAGATTCCCAAGGAAACAGCACAGGGTGTTGGGGAGAGGGCAAGTGCACAGAAGGGCAACTGCAGTCTCAGAGGATGTGCTTGTGGAGGAGCAACCCAAGAACCAACAGAGAAGGTGAGGCTGTGGCAGACACTCTAAGAGTGCTGAGGAAGTCCAGATCAGTGGTTTTAATCTGATCAAGTGCCAGATAGGTGTCAATGTGATGCGGATCAAGTGCCAGATGGATGTCAATGGAGTGACAGAGTGTGGGACGACAGATGTGCAGAGGTGGGCGCAATAAGCTGGCAACAGTGGGGGATGAGCAGCGAAAGTCCAGTGAGGAGACTGGTGGCAGACAGAGAGAGCAGTAAAGGAGAAGCAGTATGGGGAGAGCTGAAGGTCCAAGGAATGTCCAGCGATGACAAGGCCCTGAATGACAACAATACTGCTGGTGTCAAAAAAAAAGTGGAAGGCTGCCGTATTGTGGAGGCAGTCAACACTAGAACGGTCGGCCAGACAAAACTAAGAGTAGCCCAGAATGACAGAACAATAGTGTGGTCATTCAAGAGGGGCCACTATAGAAGGATACATGGTGGTCAAGACCAAGAAGAGAAGATCCGTAACTACAGGACAGTCACAATCAATGTGCGATCAGATATGTAACAAGGATAAGTAGAATGTAACATAATATAAGATAAGGACTTAACAACAGTAATGTAAAAGGTAGGATGTCGAAGGTGGGATAGTAGCAATACAAATAAAGGTGGCTGGATGGAAGTGGTGCAGTGAGGATAGCACAGAACAGTGACAGTACAATTTGGATAGCAAAGGTTGAACTAATCCAGGAAGGAAAAGATTGGACAGTGCTGAGGAAAGTAGTAAGGTTGGTGGAGCAGCCTTACAGTAGTTTATCCTTTGCCTTCAGTGTAGTAGGGGTCGGGGTGGTTCGTTGGGCAGCCGGAGTCACGGTGATGGGTTGGGCAGCAGGAACCACGGGGATGGCAGACAAGAGGCTCGCGGGGGTCCCAGTGTCCAGTTCCACCAGATCTTCATGCTGGTGGGTAGTGACAGCAACAGCCGCAACGGCGTCAGTGATAGAAAAGTCCGTGGGAATGGGCTCCCAAATCGCAAAGGAACGCCCAGACCGGGTCTGTGAGGCAGTGAGCAAAATGGAGGAGAGGCGAGAGATGTTGGATGTACACTCCGAAGAGTAAGAAAAGCAGGGCCAAGGGGGGAGCCTGGTAGGAAGGGGGTCAGCAATGGCATCCAGGGCAGTCACATGCGAAGTTTTGAAAATATGGGTGGCACAGGTGGCACTGGCATTGGTGGCTTCCCCAGCCGCAGGTGTGAGTGGCGCCGGTCAAGTTCCGGGCTCGGATCTCGACGGCAGTCCATGGTTCCCCGGCAGGAGTACTATGGAGGCTCTGGGTTCCCCAGGAAGAGCACCACAAACGAAAAAGGGGAGGGAAAACGATAAATAAAGGCAAGCGCGAGTTCCGGGCACGGATCCCAGCACCCAGCTAAAGCCTGAGAGTGTCTGTGTTCCCCGGCAGGAGTACAACCAACGTGACAGGGAATAAAGCAAGCGCGAGTTCCGGGCACGGATCCCAGCAGCCAGCCAAAGCCGGTGGCTGTCTGTGCTCCCCAGCAGAAGTAGATGGAAAGGAGAGATTGGATTTACCTTGGAGGTCGAGGTTAATCCGCATGGCTCACCCAGAGGCAAGAAAGGGCAGATGGTGGTGGAAGAAGAAAAGTGAGTCAGCGCCAAAGAAATGATCCCATTTTTTGATGTGTTTTACCTCATAATTTTGTACCGGGCCACCAGTGCCACGGCTGGTTGGATTTGAGGATCAGTGCCACGGATGCCACCCAGCATCTGTGGCAAACATTACGGTCACGTGGTTGATCGGGACTTGTAAATTTTCTTTCCTCGCCGCCACCACTTTCGTTTCCACACAACGACTTCAAAGGTAAGTAGAGCTCAAAATATTCTAATGGTTTAATTCACTCACTAGTTGACTCTTTAGATGCCAAGGGGAAAAAAAAACGATGATTCCGCCAATGCCACCCAGAGTTCCCCAACAGAGTCTCCCCCTGCGCGGTGCAGTTTGCATAGCACCTCCAACGCCGCCGCCCCCTCAAACGCAGGTTCATCCGTGTCTGAATCTACGCCCCGAACCCTGCGCAGCGGTGCGGGTGCCACTGCCACCGATGCCACCGTCCCCACGAAGTCCTTTCCAAAGCGCAAGGGCAAGAAAAAGGTGCAGCCACCGCCTATGACGGCCCATACACCCGAGCCCGGGGATTCCGACCTCGATATGTTTGACGCTGACCGTGCTCCCACCAAAGCTGAGCTCGAGTACCTCTGTCAAGTGGAGACGGCCTCCCAGCTCGTCCCTGAACTTCAAACCCCCAATCAAGATCAAGAGGAGTTCAACTTTGAAGACCCTGCTTCCTGTACTGGGCCACTGGTCGACTACTCTGGGGACGAAGACGACGAGGTCATGAAAACGCCGGCCCCGAGGACCTTCATCCACGGGGCAGGCCAGCTTCTTAACGAAAAACCGCCTTCTCCCCAAACATCACGCGACGCGGTGCTGCCAGTGCCGCCTGCCTGCCACCGTGACGACGATGCGCAAGACGAAATGGTGCCACCTGCTGGCCCCTCCATCAACGACGCGCAGGACGAGACGGTGCCACCCGTGCCACCTGCCAGCTCCCCCGCACCGGACAAGACCACGCCACCAGTGCCACCAACCAGCTCACCCGCACAGGAGATGGCAGTGTCACCTGCGGACACGCGGGATGGACCCTCACGTACCGTCTCCCCTGAGCCCACCAATAGCCAGGGGGATCCGTCCATCAAGGCCATTTCCGACAATGACAGCAATGAAGAAAGCAGCAGCAGCAGTGACAGCAGCAGCGACTCGAATGCTGATGCCAATGCCGACAGCAAGTCCGACGGTGAGGGCCCCGGTGCCACGCACCGCGAGAGAAATCCCAACGCGCTGCAGCAGCCCCAGCCCACCAAGAAGAAGGCGAAGAAGGGCAAGGGCAAGGTGACAGCGGAGGTGAACACAGCGGCGGTGAGGCTGAAGGCAGTGACCGAGGCGAGGGCGATTTTGGAGGCAGAGGTGCGGGATTGGGATGCCAAGCTCGAGGCACGAGCGGCGGAACTCTCCGCGGAGCTCCACCTGGATGAGGACGAGTGCCGCAAAGCTCTCGTCCATCTCCACAAGTGGAGGAGGCGGGAAAAGTCCCGCAAGTACAACGAGCGGGCTGCGTTGATTTGGAAGCGGACACAGGAACTTAATTCAGATGGTGCGTTTTTTTTTCCTACCAGATGCCGGCCCTGATCGTTCGTTTGAGCAGGGAGGGAGGTGAGGCTGACTATGCCCGAGGTTTCGAAAATTGTCAAGAAGGAGATGCTCCGGGACAAGACGTCCGATGACCCACGGTGGACCGAGGCCGCGCTCAAGGAACTCAGGAATGAATACTTGGAGGCTCAAACCAGCAAGGAGTCGGGGACCCGCGCCAACGACCTCTCCGCCGCTCAAGATATTGCCGCCCTCGCAAATCGCGTTGAGAAAGATGTAAGTTCCAATTTACCCTGCTGGCATCGGTGGCACTGATGGCTAACAATTGATTTGTTTGAAGTTACGTCATGCTGAGAAGTGGACCAACGTCAAGGCCTTCGCTGTCTTCAGCGCGGGCCATGTGTCCGACACCATCACCACCGCCGTCGTGGGCTCTTCCCGGAGCCTCGGCTTCTTCAAGGAGGTCCATGGCGTCAACCCCGCCACATTCGGGTTGTCCTACAACGCGTGGGCCATCAGCAAGGCCGTCCTCAAGCCCATCGACAAGCCCAACCCCAACGTCACCCTCAAGCCTGTCAAGAAGGAGGCTCCAAAGGACGGCGTAAAGTTGACAGCGACGGAAAGGAGGTCTTACGTCAACAAGCACCTCGAGAGGACGCTGCGTGAGTCGTGCAAAGCACACCCTTATTTTCTTTTATGTACTAATACATCTTTTTGACCAGGGGAGAAGACCGGGGTGTCCACCGCCACCATGCAATACAGCAACTACCGTCGGGTGTGCGTTGGCAAGTTCGGAGTCCAGCTCGAAGGCTGGCCCGAGGGCGTCGAGATGATGGCGCCGTCCAACATGAAAACAGGCACAGTCACCGTCGTCCAAATGCTGTATGACCGAATCCAGACTGGCGAGCTCAAGTGGGTGGACGCGGAGCCAGAAGATCGGGTGGCGGCTCAAGAAGAGTTCAAGGGGTATAAGAGGGGCAGCGGGAAGAAGATGTCGACGTCCAAGACGAAGGCCAAGACATCGGGTAGGAGGAAGCGTCAAACACCAGAGAGCGAGGATGAGGCAGAGGAGACCCCGTCTGACCACAACGACGAAGACGATGAGACCCCGCCCCCTGCATCGAAGAAGCGCAAGCGGCCGGCCAACGAGGAGGACGAGGAGGAAGACGCCGAGCACGGGGATCCGAACCCCGAGCCACCCAAGAAGAAGGCCAGGTCAGTGGCACCGGTGGCACCCGCCCCAACGGCAGCCCCCTCGAAGCAAGCTGGGAAGAAGAAGGCTGCGGGGAAGGACAAGGTGGAAAAAAGGTCGCGGAGGTCGGACGAGAGGGGGGAGAAGGACAAGAAGGAAAAGAAGAAGGAGGAGAAAAAGCGGAAGAGAGACACCGCCGACACCACCGAGGACCAGCCGCCCTTCAAACACGCGCGCCCGAAGCCCAAGCCATTGGCGAAGAAGATTCCGAAGAGTGTCGCGTTCATTGAAGAGTCCGACGTCGAGCAGGATGCCACGGGTGCCAGAACGACCGATGGGAGCGGTGGCACCATGCCCACCGCGAGCTCTTCCAAGGCCGTTGGTGTCGCCGATGGCGCGGGCTCCGATGACGACGATGAGGGTCTTCCCCTAGTGGTTCTCAAAGCTCGGAAGAAGCGCCAGGAGACCAAGGACATAGCAGCAGCCATCCACGCCAGGAACGCGGAGGAGATGGCCAAGAAACGTGCGGCAGGCTTGAGCAGCAAAGATTCCAAGCCCAAGCGGAAGCCCAAAACCGCGAAGGAGATCGATGAAGAGGCCAACACCGGCTTTGACGATGATGACAATGAGTAGTCAAAGCATGCGCCTCCTCCCCTCCATCTGTCGCCTTTGTCCCCTCCTTCCTGCTTGCTGAACTCGGTGTCCACGCCTTCCGGGTCCCCGTGCTTGTCTCAACGCCCCCTGCCTGTCTGCTGCAGGGGGCGTTTTTTTTTTTTGAAATACATGCATCTCGTAGTCTCTCATATTGTAGTAAAGTGCCGCCAAACAAAAAAAAGTTCTTGAATTACGTCCATGGCATTCGTGGCACCCCATTGAGTCAACGTGAGATCCAATCCAATTGATGGCACTGATGGCAGAGTGTTGCAGTGGCACCGGTGGCATGTCACGTGAAACAGGGCCACGTCTGGAGTAAGGAATAGCATCCACAACAAAGCAACAGCATTGAAATTACCGCTACCGATCCATAACTATCCACGGGTCTAAGAACGATTCAAACATTTCACTGATCCTGGGTTGAAATGTTTGATGGCACCAATGGCACACTTTTGGTAATATTTTTTTACTGATCCTGGGTCAGAAAGTCTGGTGGCACCGATGGCACACTTTTGGCAACATTTTTTACTGATCCTGGGTCAGAAGGTCTGGTGGCACCGATGGCACTATTTGGGTAACAAAATTTTACTGATCCTGGGTCAGAAAGTCTGGTGGCACCGATGGCACACTTTTGGCAACATTTTTTACTGATCCTGGGTCAGAAAGTCTGGTGGCACCGATGGCACTATTTGGGTAACAAAATTTTACTGATCCAGGGTCAGAAAGTCTGGTGGCACCGATGGCACACTTTTGGCAACATTTTTTACTGATCCTGGGTCAGAAAGTCTGGTGGCACCGATGGCACTATTTGGGTAACAAAAATTTACTGATCCTGGGTCAGAAGGTCCGGTGGCACCGATGGCAAACTTTTGGCAACATTTTTTACTGATCCTGGGTCAGAAGGTCTGGTGGCACCGATGGCACTATTTGGGTAACAAAATTTTACTGATCCCGGGTCGAAATGTCTCGTGGCACCCATGGCACTATTTGGGTAACAAAATTTTACTGACCCTGGGTCAGTGGCCTCATGGCACCCATGGCACAATATCCAGCCCAATTGGCGGTTCTGTGGCACACATGGCAGTTCCGTGGCATATGTGGCATTGTTTGTTCGAAAAAAGCAACCAAACAATAGGGGGTATTTACTGGGTGGCATGGCTGCTCTGCCACCGCTGGGTGCCGCAGCTGCCACCAAACCCGTATGGTGGCCGTGCCACGTCTCGATAACTATCGACGGGTCTACCCCCCCAAGACCCGTCGATAATTATCAAGGGGTGGTGGTATTATCAGGTGTTGTTTACCGCGGGGGTCCGATCGGAGTGCACTATTATTATGTAATTCGGAGCTTGCCGGGGCACGTGCTTCTGTTCTCTTGCCACCGACGACATGTTTTCTCGCTCTCCGCATGAGAAAACCTCACTCTGCTTTCGTTTCCACGTGATTTAACACAACAGGATTCTGTGGGACCCAAATTTGGCACCCAAAAAACTGTGAATTTCACCCTGGTTGACAAGCTTGCCAAATTTGCCAACTGAGAATACTTCACAATTTTCTGGGGCACTCAGTCGAATTTAATATCCCTAGATGGTTAAGCTCATCATACAGTTGGCCTACCCTCGTTGTGATGGTGGTATGGGAGGCGGGCGCGTCCAAGAGAACGGACACGCCTGAAGACGCGAGTTGCACGCGATTCGGGAAGCTCCGAATTACATAATAACACCGCACTCCGATCGGACCCCCGCGTTAAACAACAGACTTTATACAGCGAGGTACGAGCGTTCATATAAAGTGTCTGTCTCCGAGAGACTAAGTCTTGGCATGGCCTGCCTCAACAGATATGTTGGCCATGTAGGGAAACATCTGTGCCATCTATATTGCCTGATGAAAGGCCGGTGCAAAGCCCAGACATCCCACTACTACCCAGCTCACTCCTTCCCAACAATTTTCACGTCGAAGGCAGTGATCACCCAGACATTCAGCTCGGTGATTTACTTGACAGCTTTGACCGCGAGGAAGTCGCTGCACGGTATTCCAGAAATTTATTGTTTGTTTCACAATCACCGAACAAGAACCAATATGAAAAACAGCGGCTGGAGACCGGGATTTCCAAGCCAAGCATATTCAGCGGACTTTCGCCTCATCATACCCTCGGCATACCCGCCATGTTCCCGCTCAACAGCATGCATCTGATCTTGAACCTTGGTGAACTACTTATTCCGCTGTGGCGTAGTCTGTTCGAATGCGACAAGACTGACAGCAAAGCCGCATGGGACTGGGTAGTGTTGATTGGGGAGACATGGAAACAGCATGGCCAGGCTGTCGCAGATCTCGCAAAACATATTCCTGGCAAAATACCCTCCACGCAATCCCGCCGAAAAAACCAATCCTGGGTATTAAAGTGAGTGCCTGGAATGGAATTTAGTACTTTCAGAATTTTATTGCACGTACAACTCACCGGAATTTTCGCATCCAAACCTTTAGCTAAAATGGGCACTTGAGACAGAAACTGGTCCGACCAGAGAAGCGCGCGCGAGCTATCACCCCGAAACGCAACAGAGGTCGATGTAAGAAGCATCACACGGTCTCGTACATCAACAAAGATGCTATTGGGTCCGTACGAACCTGTCAAACAAGAGACGGAGCACTTCACGAGTTCCTCAAATGTATATGTGTCTTTGAACGAAATAAAATCTGTCAGATTCTGCAAGATGCACTTTAATTCAAACCCACCTGCAGAGGAACCTTTGGCCTTGATGGAATGCGACATCTTAACGCGTTGAGGCTCCCTGTGCGCGGCCGTAGACTCGAACGCCTTGGTGCGAGGATCAGAGCGGAGAGTGATGCGAGCTTCCGGAGTGTCGGTGTAAAGGTGCTGGTTGTGCAGCCGGTGATGCTCAAGCGCTGAGATAGCCTGTTTGAGGCCCGAAACACCGACAGAAGAGGATTCAGGTGCGGCTTCATCCATATCTGCCGCCTTACGCTTGCGGTTAATCTTTTGTCGTTCTTGTGAATAGATAATGAAACCAAAACAAGCGAACTTACTTGGGGACGAGTCGATTCATACTGGAGAAATATTACAGCCTTTGCAGTAGTGATAGGATGCGCGGGAATGGCTGCCCGACCTGCTGCTGGATCTCCGGCGGCGTAGAAAGTTGTTAACCAATATTCTTCATAGTGTCGAACATGGCGCGCACAGGAGGACCCTAAATTGGTCTCCTTATCCTCCTGTTCCTTGGCAATTTGATGGGAGTCGGCGTCAAGCTCAAGCAAAGCAGAGCGAGAATCGGCGATATTTAGAAGGGTGTTAGTCTCGACTACAGTGCCAGATGAGTTAAATCTATAGGGAGAGGGGGGGAGAATCGTGGAGCACCCGAGGATTGGAGGGCCTGCATTGAGTCGAGGCGCTGCCGCTTGTGCGCAAGGGGAGATGTCGGAGATGAATGGGGAATAAAACGGAGTTCCTGAGGTGTAGATGCCATTTCCTGAGGGGCCTGAGGGGCGGGGCAACAATAAAAGACCGAAGTCACATCAGAAGACCGACTGAAATGATTCTTGGACAGAATAACACACCAGAACACACCGGTTTGGTTTCGAGAGTAGTTGGTAACCCAAATATAAATCTTGGACACGTGCGTGAAGGCCGAGTACGCAGAGCAGTTCGTTACAATGCCAGAAGATGGCGTGTTCGCGCAATGAGGTCCGTGACCGTGACCGTGTCGAGTGGTACATCAGCGAAAAACTGAAAGAAGCTTGATCGAGGATACTGTCCCATTTCGTTCAATTCGTACGGCACTTTGGTGTGTGACGCCGCATACGAATTGATCCTTTCGTATGCAGATCTGGGACCCGTGTGACTTACGAAAATTTTCGTATAAAATTGCCCCGCAGAGCCGCCCGGAGCGGATTTTTCTGGTCAAACTGGTGGGAACCTTTCGTATGACCCTTTTGTGACGCTGTGACCTACGAAAATTCATACAATCTGAGGCTTGTGACCATACTAATTGAACGAAATGGCACAGTATCTCCGTGACGTCCCAGCCCGGCTCAAATGAAGCGAATGGCGTGTGGTGGGATGATTGCGGTGACGGCAGTGAGCCCGGCGATGTGATCTTCAGGCGAAGCAATAAGGATGTAGGGAAGCCGCTGAGATCCTGAGATGAAAGAAGTACCTGTTTAGTGGTTGAGGTAAGGCACCGGTGCGGTCTCTGGTTAAGATACACGGACTTGACAGTTTAGGGGTGGCGGCGAGGGAAAAGAAGCTGCAGAGGCGGTACTGATCGATCTTCAGAAAAATTTCCTCATGTGGGCGGGCACGATCGAACATCTCAATTGAAAACCCCAATTGACCATCCCCAATCGAATTCAAAAGGCCCTCCGAGCACCCCTGGTACCGCCTGAAAGATCCTGGGATTTCTAGGAGACGCGGGGAAACGCAAATACCCGGCCACATATAAACTAAGCATTACACTAGAACTACTGTGTACCACCGTCCTCGAACCGCGGCATTCGCCTCAAACCGTACCACCATTTCACTCAATCTCCTCGCTTGGGTCACCGAAAGAGCATTCTCTTGCTTATTCGCTGTTCCCAAGTACTTGAGTGGTCGGACCTGCACTTTGCCAGCCTGAAAAGGGACTTGTAAGGGACGTCACGCACGAGCACCAGCTCCAAATACGCTTCCACGCTGCACCGACGACGCGCACGGCTCCTCCGAAATTACTTACGGGAGGCTGTCGTGACGTCGAGTGAGCGGACCCGTGAACCAAACGGAAAGTTCTAGAAAGCCGTTCAAGCAGGTAGTCAGCAGACCGGGAACGCGCGAGTTTCCTGAAAATATAAACGTCGCAATAACTAGGACAAGCAGAATCACATATATGGTCATGGATGATAGCGACGAGTGCTGACGCTCTTGTGTGGAACTTCCAAGGCTGTGGCGCCGGTCTATGTCTGTCAAAACGGAGATCTGCCAATGTTCGAACTGGTCAACCAAAGTCGCGACATCTGCACAGTGCCCGCCGATGCAATTCACAGAAACGGCGCAATTTTTGCCTTGCACAGCGGAGCATTCAAAATTCTTGTTCAACATATAAGTGGTGACGAATTCGACGCCGTTGCCTCGTTGGTGGCAAGCCTTAACATTTAAGACGACAGGTAAGATAGGATCGATTGTTGGCACATGTACAGGATTATGCGAGCCACTTGCATTAGACGGTGAACGATGAACAGAAGACACAGTGAACGGTGAATGGTGAACAGTTGGATCTCCAGTTTTGGCTGATGCTGCAACCACATTACTAAGACGAAGCAGGTTACGTTTGGGCACTTACTAGGCAGGATGAACCACTTGACGCTTGCAACTTAAACACCCCGAATGTGCCCGCTGCGCAGCCCGCCACGTCGTTGGTATCAGGGGTTTGGGGCGACGGGTTTACATAGACCACGAACAACTCAGTTAAGCCGTGAATTAGTACCTTCATCTTCGGGAACGTCTTCGATTGTTACGTGATTCGGCATAGATATTGTGCTATGGATAGTGATGTGAGGGACGCAGAGAGGTTACCGAGACCGGAATAGCCGTGCTGTGGTTGCCTAAAAGGGTAGAATGACTATATAAGGAGTGAGTGACGTGACATTGATTGACGTTTAGAATGTGAATTCAGAAAGTAGACCTGGACCTAAATCGGTACCAGGAACTTCCCAATGAACATTTGAGTGCATGGATCGAAATGTTCGATTAAGCATGGTCCGATGGTTCATTGAACAGACCCAATTGGGCCAATCGAGCAATCAGGTGCAGAATTCTTTCAGTAGGCTTTCAGACTAATTTAATAAGGTTATAAAAGCTCAATATAGCTTATACACTTGTACAGAGTAGTTCGCTTCCCAAATCCCCGCTCCATACACGCTTTCCTGGGCCTATGCGCGCGCGGCCTCACGTGGCCGTACTTAGTCGCCGGGCCTTGGCGTTGACCGGATCTCCCCCAAGCGATCAATAACCCGCCGTATTTCATATACTACGGCTGGTTACCTCGCGTAGCTTACGCGAAGGTATGGCAACAGGGACGACTCAGCTCATATTTTGACATATCACTGATGTAATCATGATCGGCACCCACGGCATGCTGATAGGACCCCAGGGAGCGTCTCGTAGGATATTTACCTAGACGTACCTATCTGTATTACAATATCTATTCAATAATCAAGCCTGCAATACAAGTCGACAATTGTGTTCAATGAATAATCCAACCATGACAAGAAATGATTCATTATTTATGCACTCTTCTTCTTCGACACCTTCTTTTTCTTATTTGCCTTCTTCAAAGCGAGCTTTGCCTGCTTCAAAGCCTTTTCCCGCTTACGCTTCCTCTGGATCTTGACCTCTCGTTGCACATCCGCATCTAGCATGTCTCGCTTCAGATTCCATCTGTCCTTCAACTCCTTCCGCACCTAAGAAGCAGGACGATAGGTCAGTACCATCAGAATTGCTGGGCTAGCACTCACTTTGTTTCTGAAGGCAATTTCCTTGCGTAACATTGTCTTGGACAACTTGCGAATTCCTTTCTTCCAAGTACCGATTGCGTTCCATGACTTCATCATGAACTTTTGGTCGTCTGGAGGCAATGTTGGATCCCAGTGGCAGAGGCCAATGACCCTAATAATCCAATCAATCAATGAGCGCATGACAAAAAAGCTCCGACCAGCCGTTCCCGTTGCGGACTGCTTTTGCATGGCCACAAAAATCCATTGGCCCAACCGTATAAACTTTCATGGTCTCTTTTAGGGCCTTCAGCGTCCGTTTTTGGCGTATATGATCAGAGACCTCGGTAAAGACCAACGCATTAGGTGGGCTGTGGTTTGGATTAGCAGTGATATAGGGAGGCTTGAGACCCGTCCAGCAGTATGCTGGCTTTTTCCCTCTCCCAGGTGATCTGGATAAACGTGTATCGCATCTCTTGCGCACTGACTTATCGACAATCATTGTCAAAGGACCATCTTCCCACAAACCTAGATGAACAAGAAATTAACAAGTATTTGTGCCGCCAATGAGACAAAAACAAAAACCTTCTCCGTCACTCCCTTCCTCCTCCTCATAATCGCTGTCGTCTCCTCCATTTCCTACAGCCGCCATCTCAGCCTCAATTTCCCTCGCTTCAACATCATCCTCGTCCTCAATCTCAACTTCTTCTTCATCGTCTTCGTCTTCATCCTCTTCTGAGTCTCCCTCTTCTGTCTCACTGTCCATCAACAAAGGCAGCTCTTCCTCAAAAATCTGCTGTATCGGCTGAGCATCGTCCAAGATGGGGTCTACATCACTCGGTATGGGACTTGTACTTCGAGGAGGATGAGGCCCTCGGAGTGTAAGGGTTGAGGAGAGTCTAATAGGCTGATGAAAGTGGGAGGCCTTCTGATGGAAGTACTGGACAACCGGATTGACATCGCTTCCCAAATCAGCCTTTAGCAGGTTGATATCGTCCAAGGATAATTCTGTTGTTGGTTTCAGCATCAGTTCCTGCAGCTTACTGCGAGGGATAGTAGATGGCCATTTGGGCAATTTACGCTCGCGCATCAGAGATGTGATTGTTGGTGCTGCAGACGCTTCCCTGTCATAGAGTTCCGACCAATTATCCACGATTGCTGGACCCATATGGCCAAATAAAAGCAACGCGGGAGCAAGCTCGGCTAGGTCCAATGTCCATGGGGCATCCACCATTAGCGTCAGGTCCTTCTTCCTATGAGAACGAATGCTCAAACGCTACACCGTGACCAGAAAAATTTAATTGTTATTATTATTACCCAGTGTAGTGCGCTCACATTATATCGCAATACCAGCCGTTTCTTCCGTTCACTAATCGAAACAACGGCTTGCTTGTGGACAGTTAACCAACGCTCATATCTTGAAATCAGATTAGTTAGACCATAGTGGCCAGTTATCGAGCCCACCGACCTTAGAACACTCTCCTTTGTTGTGATAAGCAAATGAGAGCTGTCAATATCGTCGCTGTCTTTCCCACACAATTTATTCAGATTCTTGCTCTGACTCAAGACATCGCTGCCATTGCACGCAGTTAGTCTCGGTTGGTTGATCAGGCTATAACAAAGAACATACTCGAGAATAAGATACCTCTCTAAAGCGAATAAGTAGAAAGTTTCTAAAACTGCGCAAAGTAACTTTGGATTGAGACGTATATCTTTCCACAATGTCCACAGAGGGATTCCTGGTTCAATATTTCATGCAGCTGCATTAGGATACACATTAGGATACACACCTGATCTCCATGCAATTTCGTCCTCAGAATACCGACCCACACCGCGCATGGGGTGATTTCCAGGCATAGACAAGACATAAGCGAATGATTTCAAGTCCCATTTTGGATCCATGTCTTGCTGCTGTAGCCACGAAACGACAAATTTACACCAACGCCCATAATCCAACACAACATCTGTTAAACGAGAGTGAGAAAATATATATAGACAAATACGGGTGCACGTTCTTACCTGGGACACGGCATGGTCTTGCAAGTGCGACGTCACTGGGCGAAAGCCAAAACACATAAGACAAGTTATCCTGTGACAGCCAGCCAATGGTATGTGTGACCATTCCCAGCGCAATTACCACCTTGAATCCGCGTTTTTTGGCTGGGACGCGCATGACCAGAAAAAATTCCATGTTTTGAAATATCTGGGGCGATGTATGAAGAAGTGATTCAATCTAACAAATTGTCAGCATTCTTGTTACAATTCCACTCGGTTGCATCTCCTAACCTCAAGATGACCAACTTTGACATTGATAACAAGCGATCTAGGATCATGTTCAACACCTTCAAGCACCATTCCAGCGGCAGCCACAGCATTAGCCTCGGCTGGATCATCCAAGACAGGGAAAAGATAGCGTGGCCATAAATAAAGAGAATGGTCGATGTCCTTCTCGGTGTATTGTGCTGGTTTCTTCGGGTTGACCTTCTTGATGCCCAGCATCTCTAGATGGCTGGAAATACCAGCGACAGATGGACTGTGTGACGTCTTGGTGGAGGATTGTTTCGATGATGACTCAAAACCAAAAGATGATAACACGGTATTGCCCGCGATGTCTCTGGCGGTAGCCTTGGCTAATTTGCTTTTCCCTTCTTTCACCTTCGTACTGGCAGGGGAACACAGTTTTTTGGGTGCGGTAGGGGCCAAAACATCGCCATAGATAGAATCATGTAGACCCCTTGTTCATTTGGATCATTTTAGCAGATGAACGCGATAAATAAATACCTTGGAGATTTCGAAGCAATGGACGGGCCTACTGGAATTGGATCCTCCCAGGCCCTGTCAGGTGGCAGAGGAATATTCTTGGTATATTGTCTATCCGGGTCAATGCCACGCCAGGTAGGTGGCATATACCGTGTGAGACGAACAACCAACCCGCTATTTGAAGGCCTGTCATATTTTAGGTTCCCAGGTGTAGGCACCTTGAAACATGGAATTGGCACTAAATTCGTCAGAACATGTGTCCAGAGAACCGTTGAGAGAGACCAACGCACACAACTTTGGCTTGGAGATCATTCCTTGTTTGAGAGCGCCAAGGGCATAACAAAATTCAGGCCATGATGTGTAGTTGGGCGATATTTGTTTCTTGAAAGTGGCTGGTAGTACCTCCCATACCTACCACAGTAAGTTCAAGACGTTAAATGATTATGAAACACTTGTACCCTGGATATTAGCAGTCCATGTGTGTCCGGGATTGCGTCTGCAAGACGACCAAGTCTACTAGCCCAGATCTCATGGTAGCCATTCTGTAGCATGGCCACTTTGAGAGTGGAGCTATATTGTAGCAATCGATCTTCTCTTAGACTCATGTCTGCTTTCTCACTGCCTTTGGAGTCTGCAAACAATCCAATGATACGCAAAGAGTCTGGTGAATGAGTCTGATTGTGGGCAATGAAGGCTTTGAGATATTCTCTGAAAGTAATTTGTTCTGCAAGTTCAGGCATGGTAACGACGAGAGGATTAGATGCAAGATAACTACTAGTAAAGCAGCGTGTCACCTATGTGATGTGTGACATTACTACAGCGGTTTCCCAAAAATTCCTCAGGTCGGGGGGACTAGTAAAAAATAGGGAAAAAATACAGGGAATTGTATTGCATTTATCCATGATTTACATGGGATCCATATCGTTCGCGCAACTACGGCAGAATTTTGGGATGAAGGTCACATGATGTGAGACACAGACATATCGCGCAGACATGGTATGGGCCAGGGGGCCGTGGAAATGGTACAGACCACTTAAGAGAGATCCAGTAGATAGGGTGAATCTTTAGACCTAAGGAAACAAGCGAGAATTGAGTGGCATGGATCAAGTTTTGTGATGGGTGAGCATTTGAAGCATCGCATGGACGCGTTTCGTGTTGTGGTGCCTATTGAACACTACCCAGCCATTTGGGGAGGTCGACTGGAGTTTTCCGAGCTTTGGATTGGGGCAAACAACCAAGAACTGGGTGAGTTACATCAAATTTTCCAGTAGAGCCCTTTTTGGACAGTCGGACGAAGTTCCCGGACGCGTTTCTTGTTTTACTGCCTAGAAAACAAAACAAGGCTCTTGGGAGAGGTTCAGAGGAGAGGTACACACCTGAGACGAAGGAAAACGGCCGAGATTTGAGGGAGATAAATTGGATTCTTTGATAGAGCCCATTTTGGGCACTCAGACAAAGTGCGCGGACGCGTTTCTTGTCGTATTGCCTAGAAAACAAAACAAGGCTCTCGGGAGAAGTTCAGAGGAGAGGTAGACGCCTGAGACCAAGGAAAACGGCCGAGATTTGAGGGAGATAAATTGAATTCTTTGATGGAGCCCATTTTGGGCACTCAGACAAAGTGCGCGGACGCGTTTCTTGTCGTATTGGCTAGAAAACAAGATAAGGCTCTTGGGAGAAGTTCAGAGGAGAGGTAGACGCCTGAGACCAAGGAAAACGGCCGAGATTTGAGGGAGATAAATCGGATTCTTTGATGGAGCCCATTTTGGGCACTCGGGCGATGCGCGCGGACGCGTTTTCTGTCGTACAGCCTAGAAGATAAGATAGGGCTCTTGGAAGAGTTCTAGAGCAGAGTTCCACGCTTGAGACCAAGGAAAACGGTCGAGATTTGAGGGAGATAGATTGACTTCTTTGATGGAGCCCATTTTGGGCACTCGGGCGACGCGCGCAGACGCGTTTTCTATCGTACAGCCTAGCATATAGGATAGGGCTCTTGGGAGAGTTCTAGAGCAGAGTTCCACGCTTGAGACCGAGAAAAACGAGTGAGATTTGGGCGGGCTACATCAAATTTCCTGTCAGAGCCCATTTGGTCACTTGGACAAAGCACACGGACGTGTTTCGTGTTGTACTGCGTCGTAAATAGCATAAAGCTCTCTAGAGAGATCCAGAGAAGAGGTCCACTCTCAGACCGAGCAAAATGAGTGAGATTTGGGCGAGATAGATTGAATCTTCTGATACAGCTCATTTTGGACTCAACTTGGAAAGAACGAGCAAGTGTGACTTGGTTCGTTGTTTTCCACTGCTGTCTTCTCAAGGCCCACAACGTACATGTCTATTATCGCAATGCACCACCATACATAGTGTCCACAGTGACCCTACTTTCTATCAGAAGATGTATGACGTTCCTCAGACGAATCCCATGTCCTTCCCGAACAATTTGAGCAGCCACAACCGAGATTCTGTCATTTGCCCCCAAAGCTTCTCTAACATGCCTCCAAAACAGAACCGCAATATGAAGACGTAGCATTTGCCCCCCTGCAAGACGCATTTCCGAGAACCATGATTTGAGTGAGTGTATCGTGGCGGGTTTTTTGTGCAAATCGTCAATATAAATTGCGATATATTTGCACCAAAACTCTGAAAGGCTCCTGAGTTGCAGAATTGGGAACACATTGTCATCATCTAGTTCAGGCTTCAGTAGCAGCTTAACTGAAGCAAAAACTCTACCTCTTGAAAATTCTATCTCAAGAAACCCCGGAGTACAAAGCAGATGAGGGGAAAGCTGGACGGTTGCCATACCATCCATTCCAATTATCTTCAGATGCGATGTACGGGTTGCTCTGGCCATCCATTGCTGGATCAGGAGCAAATTCGTGCAATAATTGATTGTAAGCGTCCCAATGCTCATAGTTCCATTGAAAGTGATGGTCTGGAAACCCGGATGGACAGAATTGTGCTCGAGTGGATAGCCAAATCGTGAGGAATTAAATTCGAGTTCGACCAATTTCGGGACCAAAGGGATTATATCCATCTGTGCAAAATCCCAGTTCACCAAGGACAGGCGACGAAAGGTATTTTGTTCTGTCATGATCCTTGTTAGTCAAGGCATATGGTGAATGTTAGATATTTGTACTCAGGACACCAACGAGCATGACCGTGAACCAAGCAGGCAAGTAGAATTCTGTGAATGGTCTTGCATCACCTGCAACACTCGCAAAATGCCGGGATGGCGTGAGAACCAGGTTGCAAATCCATCGACATTCATCGAGGATATGGATGAGGATTTTGGTATGAGACCGGAATTGTGCTTCGGCTGGTCTAGTCTGATTCTCAAAAGAGATATCCAGAGTTCGAATGTGGGTAGCCACACGATTATCTGCCATGAGGAGATTCGAAAGAGCTTTTGTCCGCATAATAGTCCCGAGCGTAACCGTACTGAAAAGATGTTTTTGTGATGGAAATGTCCAGTTTGGGGCTACCAGAGCAGACGCTCTTAATGCGACATGGTCCTCCTCCAGCTCATCTAGAGTTTTATCCACTAATTCTTGTGGAAAGTGTCGCATCAAGGAGAATGAGCCATCAAAGCGATCAGAAATCTGATCAGAAATCTTGATCTTGATCTTGACTACCATGCCAGAAGAGGACTCGGACCCGCCGAAGAAGAAACGTAAAGCGAATCAGTATTCCGTCCGTAAGAACTGCCCATACATATCCTGTAAACCTGCTGATACTAGCACAACTCAGCTCCGGATGAAGAGTTGCTGCCTTACATTCGTTTGTATTGGGTCTTGGGCTATTCAGACCCGAAGATAGCAGAACAGGTTATGGACCATTTTGATCGAAGTTGCTATACAGTCAGGTAAGACCATAAGACTGTTGAAAGAAGGTACTTATCTGACGATCCAAAAGCAAACAGACAGTGCAGCGTCGTCGGACTGAGATGGGTCTTTTGGGGTAAGTAACTTCGGTGTGCTAGGCTCAAATCTGAAAATAATTCGCATTCAAGGACGAGACAGAGGGCTGTAACTTGGGAGGAGCTAGAGCCCATCTACGATAAATTGAGACAGAAATTCCCGAACATGGGCGCACGATCTATGGTCACTACTCTTCGACAGCAACATGGGATTAAAGTACCAGAGTGAGTCCAATGCATTACTGATTGTTACCCTATGTCTCAAATACTCAAATGCTTAGGTCTTTTTTACTACAAGCTTTCAAGGTGGTGGACGCAGATGGTGTCCAACGGCGCAAGCGTAAGAAGTTCAAACGGAAGTGTTTCTACGCAGCAGGTGTTATGGACATTATATGCTTTGACCAGCATGACAAGTGGAAGCGATTTGGTCTGTGGCTCCACATTGGATTGGAGCCCTTCAGCGGTCGAATCGTCTGGTTGCGCATTTGGTGGACCAACCGCAATTCCAAGCTCGTAACAAGCTACTACATAAATGGTTGTCGGCCGATAGGAGGTATTATTGTTCTTCTCTTTTGGTCGCTGCCGTTGCTAATCACGACATTATTAGGAATCCCTTTGATCACTCAAAGCGATCTTGGTTCAGAGAATTATGGAATTGCCAACTGTCATACCGTCACCCGTCAACGTCTGGATCCATCCTTAGTTGGTAAAATTATGTCTGATTTCTTTGTTGATTCTTTGCTCACTGTCTTCGATAAGGTACACTTCAACACCGGTGGATGAACAAGAAGGCTATGAATGTGAAGCCAGAGGTAGCCTGGTCTGGAATGCGTCGTAACTTTACCCCGGGTTTTGAGGACGTTCTCGACAAAGGTACTATTCCCGACGCTCAGGGAAACACCCTCTATGATTTGCTTAACCCATTGCACCGGTACGTCTAGTGCTACAATTAATTCAACTCCTAAATGACTTTGATAAAGCCTCGTCTTTCGTTGGCTTGCAATCCCTTGGCTTCAAACTGAACTCAATGCTTGGGTCAAAATTTTCAATTCTTCTCCAAGACGCGCCGATAAGAACAAGATCCTGCCTCAAGGAATCCCAGATATGATAATGTCGAAACCAGAACAGTTTGGGACCACCGACTACAAGGTACTGCTTCCCCTCTATCATCTGGCCTCTTCATGATTATCTTCCAGGTCATTATTACTCCGGAGCTGTTTGACGAGATGGAGGCTACTTGGGCACCTCTATCAGATCCGGTCTTTAAACTTGTACCTGACACTTTCGACCGACAGATCTCCGGATTCTACGAGGCGCTGGGCCACCCAGAAGTCTCATTGGACACCTTCTGGATGATATATAGTTCTCTGCTCAACGCCTTCTCCACGGAAATACAGGATGGGATCCAAAATGACATTGTTCATGCGGACGACAACTTTGAGCTGTCCGCTGCCCTTATCCCGGCTCAAGCGAATCTTCCGGTTTATGGTGACCTGGGATATGAGTATCTCGGGGGTCTCCCACGCCCACCTGCGTTAACGTCTGATGGAGACTGGGTGGATGAAGACGTGGACGGTGCAGATGTTCGGGAATATGCAGAATTTACTGATGACGAGCCTGATTTTGAATGAGTCCTTTCTCGTGCGTGCATCCCTCTTCTACGCGGAGTTTGTCTTTCTGATGAGACCTGTCATTGGTAGTACAAAATACTGTGAATACTTGTCCTGCAAAATGCCCGCTACTTGTACTGCAGAATCTTCAATTAATTCAAGTTCAATACTTTCTTGGATATAAGATCTCTCGTCTGCATTTATCCCCAAGATCTGAGAGGCAGTGAAGTGATCGATAGCGTTGTCCACTCGTCCACCTCTTAATCCAGAAAAGGATTTGTTCCGGTTTTGTTTCGTCTTGTTTCGGTTGGTCACCATTCTAATCCTATCTGTACCATGCATACCCATCAATTGAGCAGGTGTTGATCATGGATACTACATCGTCCGACTTGAAATTGCAATTCCTACCTTGATCGTTGTTTCAATTTCAAGCTCCGCATCTGCACCGTCTGTTTTTTTCTATCTTCTTCTAGTCCTTTCCCATCCTCACTCCATCCTCACTTTCCTTTATGGCGGTCCCCTCCCATCAAGTTGATTGTAGTTTTACACCTACACAGAGTATCTGTCAAAAATGCCAGCGTTCTCCTCAGGCGGGCGAGAGCCTCCCATATCTTCACCCTCAGATTGAAGGTCAACAAGGGAGGAGAGTGTGTGCCGAGTGTCTCAAATATTATCAACAAAAGACGGTTGCTCGCAAGACAGAGAGTCGCAATTCTGGTAAATTGGTTTGGTTGCTCTAGCATGAAAACTCAATTAACTTAATTTTATACTAAGCTGCATCGTTATCCTCAATGCCACCTCCTACCTCAATTCCTCCTCCTCCTTCCCACGCTCACCAAGAACAAGTCCGAAAAGACATTGCCCGGAGTCAACGTGGCAGTATGTGGATTTTAAACAGACGGTGCATTAATGCATTGATTTAACTTTACTCTGCAGACAAGGATATGCCGGTGCAACGTCTGGGACAGCCCTCGCATGTTCATGGCCCTCCTCTGGGAATGTCTGGCTCGCAGGTGTTATTTCAAGGCAACGCTTTCAATCCTATCGGGTTCGGCTCATTTTCTCCCTGGAATCCGAATCCGTCAATCAGCAATAATCATGGGCCCACTCCTATGTCTTCAGCTCCTTACCAGGCTTATCGTGCCGGTCCCATTTCGTCTGCCGGTCCCATTTCGTCTGCCGCCCCCTATTACTCTGGGTCAACACCACCGATGGGCATAGGATATGCGGGCTACACAACCAACCATCTCAAGTATGACGCGGACAAAGAACGTCGTGCGAAACAAGCTTATGCTGCTCATGGCGGATATACAGTGACACTGGAGGTCAGAGCGTCACATATGCCGGAGGGCAAGACCACGATCAAGCTGATTGGTGTAGGCAATGTATAATCCAAGAAAGCAGTAGACTGATAGATGCTTTTCCTAGGATATTCTTGAGGTCATCGACGATATCCCAGCTCATATCGGCGCACTTGATCTGAAGGAAGTATGTTTCAAGGCCATCATGAACGCTTGGAATGAATACAGCGATAATTTTCCTTTATTTATTGACGCGGTTACTCTACGTGACGACAAATGGGTTCCTATTGTGCCAAAGAACCCAGATGTAGACGCAATTTCAGCAAGGTATCTGGGATCATCTATTGATTGAGAATGCCTCTTAACGCATCATCTCATTCAGATTCTACAAGGCGCCCAAGAAGGGATCGACCACACCTCAGTTCCGCACCAAAAAGCTGGTCTTGCACATTCACGTCCCCAACAAAGTGTACAAGGTCTATCTGACGCAGAAGGCTGAAGCAGATGAAGCCGTAACTCAATTCCTTTGCTTGCGACCGAAACGTTACTGAACATTTCTAAATAGGAAGATTATCGTCTACTTGCCAACGTGCAGAAGAGCCTTTTAGAAAAGCCCAGTGACTCCACATCGTCTAAGAGCAAGGCCAAGTCTGCAGCGGCCAATCCTCGGACATCTGCAGGCAGCATGGTACACACAACATTTGTCCGAAGCACACTTGGAACAGCCAAACTGGAGCCTGCAGTGCGTGTATCCGCTGCATATCTTCAGATCTTGTTCTGATTGTTTTGATTGTTCTTGACAGTTTTTCGAGATGGCTGTGGGCGACAGCGAGTCCAAAGACCTTGGTTGGGATTCTTCTTCAGCGGGGAGAAATATTATAACGGTGAGTAGATATATTTTCACCACCCAAGACTTAACATTTAATTCTTCTCAGTCTAGTACTACATTTGTGAGGCCAACCACACCAACACGCCCTTCATTAAAGCGTCCTCTGCCTCCGTCACCAGGCTCTCCTCAATATTCCAAAAATCAGGTGGAAAAAATGGTTAAGCGCCAGACAGCAGCTTCAGCTTGGCAACTAAACACTCTATGTGCGCATTTTATCTCATTTGAATCATTCTAATTCAAGTCTGCAGTCAAGAGTAAGACGTTCACGGCAATTGTACACCCATTGAAGCAGCTGAAGAACTTATCCGATTTGGACAAAACTACGTCTGAGTGGACTTCTTACTGCGCGGAAGGCAGTGCTGCCAGCATTGTTCTTGCCACCGACCCTAACAAGCAGAAGGTGAGAGCTTCAGTCAGTGCGGCGCCTCGACTCTCGACTGATAACAAGCCAAAGCTGGGAGCATTCAAGATGGCATCATTCGGTGTCGCTACTCCCACAATCTTCGGCACAAATCCCAATGTCTGCGCCAAACAAAGTTATTATGCGACCCAGGGCCTGGTCATAGCAGGTTCGCCTGATCCTCCTGTGATCCGTAATATAGCGCACGATGTTCAACGACAGGTGCGATTCTGTTTCGTCTGCTCTACTCTACTATATATATTCTGACTTTGCTAGGCCAAGGTTCTATCCATGGAACTACGATGCCTAGGCTGGGCACGCGTCCTCTTGATTATTGTCTACGACTTTGTCAGGAGATTCATTCGGGACAATCGCCGGCAGCCACCTTTTGCGATTCCTAAAATGGCATTTGTCCAAGGTGCTTTGGCAGTGATCCCGGGAAATGACGGGACCGATCGTGACTTGTACTTGTTGGAAGAGTGCATCGGGCCCGACGAAGGAACATTCCGTAAATATATCAACAACCGAGCAGCAACAGCCACCACTTTCGACAATGTTGCTGATACCGAACGTGCACAGTTCCTGGAATTCTCGCAACATTGTCAGTATATCAAGACGCACAAGATGGTCTTTGTGTCTGATTATCAGGGTAAGTGTTCTTTAATCTCTCGTTATTGATAATATGTTGACACACACTAGGCGGGAACACACTGCTTACAGACCCTCAGATCATGTCTTCGCCGTGCGTTCTTTATTAATTTATTTATTGCATTGGCTGATGGTTGGTGGCCAGACTACTTGACGGAGTACGGCATCTTTTTGCAGACGGCAATGTCAGCACCGGTTTTTCCAGTTTCGAGACTGATCATGTTTGCAACAAATTCTGCTTGTTCTTTGAGCTCACAACCGATTACGCCAACGTGGGTTCTGCTGACCCTCTGGGCCAAGAACAGTCAGAAGGTGTGAAGTCTATGGACATAAGTGCGGTTTCCTGAATGTGTAAGTCGATTCTTATTCTGGCCGTCTCAATTGTGTTTACTTAATCCTTTATCAGTGTGCCCTACGTTATCATTGCCTTTACCATTCACCCCCTTTATGGCTTCTACTGTTCCTTATACAGCCTTACAGCCTCGCAGCCTCATTTACTACTTTTATGTTCCTCATGCCGCCTCCGCCTGACTGAATTCGAGATCCTCCTTGTTTTTCATTTACTCCATTCGATCCACCACATTCCTTAATTTATTCATTCGATCCTCCTCATTGATCCTCCATGTTCCTTGCCTATTCATTATTTATTCATTCGATCCTCCACGTTCCTTGCCTATTCACTATTTATTCATTTGATCCTTGCCTCTTCATTCAATCCTCCACACGCTCCTTGCCCATTCGTTATTTCTTCATTGATGCTGGTGCTTATCTGTTTGCTGTACCTGACCCATGCTTTTCTGTGTACTGCGTACACTAACATGGTACAATATATTCTTGGGTCCTT
Source organism: Mycena galopus ATCC 62051 (assembly GCA_014925785.1). NCBI lineage: Eukaryota > Fungi > Basidiomycota > Agaricomycetes > Agaricales > Mycenaceae > Mycena > Mycena galopus. Next base: position 7,404 of record WIQG01000624.1, on the reverse strand, counting down.
AAAGGACTGATAAGGCATGAGAGGCCAAAATAAGCCTGATCCAGGAAAACGGTTCCGTCGTGCTCAAAACTGATTATTTCTACATTGAGTCGAAGCCGCCCAGTGAACGCAGTGAAAGTAGTATTATGTCGGTGAAATGACACCACAGGTGTGGCAGGGGTCCGAAAGACCTGCCGTACCGTGCCACACTGGCCATTGATGCCAACTGCGGCCACCTTCCTAAAAAGGGAGCTGAGTCGTCCCTGTTGCCATACGAAGGTAACCAGCGAGGTAACCTAGCCGGCGTAACGCAGGGACGAATTGATGAGTTGCTAAGGGATCTGTGCGATGTAATCTTCCGCTTCCATCCCAGAGTCTCGCCATTTAAGTTCCTCCTTAGCTGAAACCTATCCGCCCCCAATGTCTCGCTCCCACTTCCGTCGGGTGCCCTCGCAAGATCTGGACCTGGGGTCTCCATTAACTCCAAATCGCCGTACCCAGGCCGAGGACCGCGAGAAGGCTTCCGTTGGTCTCAATTGTCTCTAGCACTTCTCGAGATGCAATACTGAGTTCTAGTATAGCGCCGAGAAGATCGCGACTGAAGTCCTCAACCTCTCTGTGTCTCTTGTCTTGGGTTCTACATTCGGTACTGGTTGCCGTACATCTCGTGCTCCTCGGTATCTGGGTAAAGGGACTGGAGCATCGTTTCGTTTTCGGTCTAGAAAATCAGAAGATTGCGTCTTTCCTCATTACTGCGATTACGCAGACATTTGGAACAGTATGTATTGTATTAGTGCGTATTATCCCAGGGTCCATGTGCTAAAGGAACCAAACACAGCTTTATTCGGCGCTATTGGTATTCATCACACAGACGTTGTCAATGCGTCAAAGCCTGCGCCGAGATCAACCGTTGACGGCTACCCACGATATTGCTTCCGCGTGGGCGGGAATCGGGTCCGCCTTCGTCCGTATTTGGCAGCAAAAGGTGATCCCGTCATCGGTCATGGGCGTCCTCTCGGTTTTCCTTTATCTCGGAGGCGTGTTGGTCTTCCATATTACCACCCCTGCCCTGTTTGCCGTGGAGACATTCAATTCCTCTCTTCCGCTTGACATCCGAGTCGCCACGGAAGGTCTTCCGGCATACAATCTGACTGGGTATAATTTGTCCAGTATTGACCATATACCGTGGGTTGTGTAAGTCAATCAATAGTTTTCTTAGGTGGACACTATATGTTAATCAACCCAGCCTAGACAACTTGACCTCCTACGCGCATGGATCCTTGTACTATCTTCCGTACGTCGATGGGAGTACGACCATCGGATTACAGGAGGGTACCTTGTACGAATCGCCGAAACCCAGCACGGGAAGTGGTACCATCAGTTTGAACGCCACGGGCTTTAACATCACTTGCGGCTACTGGGACGACATTAGCGTGGGTTTTTCCGACGGAAAATACCTAGCCACACGCAATATAACTGGCTCTGTTTGGACAACTGAGATCCAATCCACTCGTAAGTAAGAACCTCCTCACCTGAACGCGGCATTGCTGACATATACTCATACAGAATTCGGTGTCATCTCCACGATATACTGGTCGGATACGGTCGAAAACTCCATAGTCCTCTACAGCACCATCCCCATTGTTGATTCCACAGGCAATAACGGATCCAGTGTGGCTCTCATCCCGCCCATGAACACCTCCGTGTCCTCCATCCAAATTTTTCGGTGCCTTCAATCGCTTGTCGACCAAACAGCCGTAGTGGATGTGCAGACGCGCCAAGCAGTCACATTAGAACCAGAATTAAAGAAAACTTTGTCCACCTGGCGGCCGTACACTGGCCCGCCTACAACAAGTAATAATTCGTATATAGACGGAGTGGGTCGGTCGTTTCTGACATATAGCAGGCAGCTGACTGACTCCATTTAGTGGGCGGCATGGTATACCTCGATGCCCCAGTCTGCTTTTCCGTTCGATGAGGATGCCGTCGAGTGGAGTTATGTTTCTTTCGCAGACTTGTACGTGCCTGGTACCCCCCTCAATTTAATACGCTGGCTCATTTCGCTTTGTTAGGTATCTCATTCAGAAGTTAAACCTGCACCCAACAAACAATGCCAGTCAGGCTCCGCGCACCTTGAAACTTCATGATGTCGAAAACGCACTATCTGAGCTCGTTGCATCCATGTTCTGGACCTGTACGTCCAAAACTCTTTCAACCAGCCTCATTATTTATGTGTATTATGAAAGTGGGTCACATCCCTCCAACGGACGAAACCGTACAGAGTTTCCACCGATTCGGGGTAGCGGGTGATGTTTTCAACGCCAGCGTAGGGGCGATTCCGAGTCCTGTCTTCTTGGTGCCTGGGGAAGCCACCGCGACCCAACACTCAGCGCAAGCGCGACTAGATGTAGGACCCGAATGCCTCATACTTACCGCACTTGCCAACTGACCCCGGGCCGATAGTCCAGCATAATAGCGGTATCTACTCACGTTATTCTTTTCTCTTGAGCAGCACTGACATAAAGCAGATTTCAGTTGGCCTCGCAGCGTCGATAGCGCTCCTTCTCTTATCACTCCCACATTCAATCTTCCACATTTACCAGAGATATAGGAGCACGAAGGAGGAAGAAGCAAATACGCAGCCTGACGGCACGGGCATCCTCCACACGATCTGGATGTATCGCGACCATGCGGAGCTCGCCGCGATTTTGGAACAGGTTGAACACCCGACGGATAACAACTTGCGTGGTGCGGGAATGGTGAGGTTGAGACTGGTGAGAGGGCGGAGAGCAGGGATGTTGAGACCTTCATGAATGATTCCCAGAACACCCTAAATGAAATAAAAAGAGTTATGACAGGCCAAGTTAATTTTTCCAAATAACTTCATTAGTGGGTCGCAACCTCAAAAACTACGAAAGAAATTCTCCTGCGTTTTCGGTCTTGTTCTTTAAGGAAATTTGAGATGTATGCAGGTGAAGGGTGCCATGCGGAGTAGGCATACATCTCCTGCGCCGAGGATCGCCACAAACGCGGGTGCGCTAAGTCTGACTGCTCCCTGCCTTGCCGACGTCTCCTCCGAGAGCGCCCGTACCCCGCGCCGAACTCGACCCTGACGCCCCTAGTATGATTTACGGAGACGACCGCGCGGTGTAACCTTTCCTCCTCTTCATCCCATCCCCCTCTCTTCCTCTCCACATCGTACTGTTGGTGAACGCTGAGTGGCCCCTCCCACCGAATTCGACCTCGATGCTGATGCCGCGGACGCACAGGCACCGCCGCGTCGCGCGTAGGGCAGCACGCGAGTCGAGTCAGCGCGGGGAAGTGGGCGCCCGAGAGACGGGATACGGCGGCGCTCAACGTTTTACAACGGGATGGAAGGGGCTAGAGGGATGCAGGTCGAGTTGGGAGCGCTGGGAGCGCGCGCGGCCGGGCTGAGCATTGTGGGTACGAACCGTGCGGCGTCGGACTGAGGTTCACGGACATGGCGATCATCCGCATGCGCTCCTGCCCTCTGCACCGGCGCCAACGTATTTCAGGGCACGGGCGAGACATCGAGGACACCGCGTCAACGTCGACGCGCCAACGTCGACGCGCAATCGTAGGCGGTGGGCCGAAGCAGGCGGCGGGAGGCAACGAGAGGCGGGACGCGGTGAGGTGGTGAGGGGGAGGATAGCGCGATACGCAGTGAGGCGCGTGGACCAAGGCGAAAGAGATGGAAAGCAGTGGTTCGGGCGGGGTCAAAGTGAGCCAACGGCGTACCCCCGAGCAAGCAGATGCACGATCCTCTCCAGGCCAGAGCAAGCGTAGACGTCGCCGCATCTCCCTCCTCCCGTCCGCTCGCAGACATGGGGCGGATATGTACCCCGCGTGCACCGTGAAGCGCGACAAGAGGAGGCGGCGAAGATGGGGTTGAGAGCGAGGCTGCGACTGCCCTTGAGACCGCCAATGTTAGCGGCAAACATCAAGCACACCTGCGACCTGCGTGCGCCAAATCAGGGACCGAAAGACGGTGCGGGTGATGCGCGTGCGCGCCGTCGCCCAAGTCGTGGCTGCGCGCGCGTGGTCTACGGGTGGGAAGCGCACGAGTCGCGCCGTGCAATCCTGGACTGCACGCTGCGGGCATAGAGTGGGCGCGGCGCGCGAGCTCGTTCCACTTGGTTACGGCAAGGCAACGTGGAGGCGGGCGCAGCGGCCGAGGCCCAAGGACCGCTCAATGTTGTATGGCCGTGACTGCTCCCTTATCGCTCGACTAGGGGGCTGTAGAACTCGTTTTGAAGATACGGCTGCAGCGAGGTCAGGATCCCCAGTGGAAGGATATGGACAAGACAAAATAGAAAGAGAAACACGGGGTAAGTAATTTCGCGCAAGGCAGATGGATGTAGAGGAGAAAATGGGGAGGATAGAGTTGCTCACCGCCTGCCGGCTCACATTCCCTTTCCGACTTCAGCAGTGTGTTCGTGGAGTCGCGATGGCGAGCTTTATCGAATATTTCACTAGTGTATGTCCCTTGGAAAGAAAGAGCTTGAAGGTAGCAAGACTCACCTCCACTGATCTCTCGTTGTGAAGCGAATAGCAACAGCTCACAGCGTCGTCCTCAAGGCAGAGAAGTGCGGGCAGGGAGAGGTTACTGCTCAGGATGGTTGTCTCGGACACGAGCAAACCATACGAGAGTTTACCGCATGTCCCCAGAGAGCGTAACTTGGCGCGACTGTCGACAAAAGGATTCAAGTTGACGAGCTTAAAACTCATGATTTTGAGGTCCAGCCAGAGAATCGTCAGGGGACCTTGGAGGAAATGACACAGTTATTACGAGCTGAAACAATGCCTGGGCCACCGCAGGATTGACGAGGACACGTCGAGGGAGAGAGCGACAGAATTCGCTGGAAGCGGTAGAGACAAAGAGAAGCAGGAAGAACGGGCCGGCATCAATCACGGCCCACGGAACGTGAAAGGTTCCCACGTCGTGCCCTTTCGCCCACTGCCAAGATTTCGCCAACTGCGCAAGCCATGGATCGGTCTCATTTATGTTTTGACTTTCGCCGACTTTCTGGGTACGGCAACGCATTTCTGTGTGCTGTTGTAACTTGCTTGGGTCTCTGCTTATGCGGCGCCGTATTCTTGTGGTTGGGTTACTGGCAGTGGCTCTTGGCTACACAAAGATCCAACAAAAATAACAAATAATACACACGCAAAGTTCAAACGATGTGGAACTCGAGCAACTTCGGATATTCTAGACGGTTTTGACTCCTGTTTTGACTCTCGCACGCGGCCTCTGCAAAATTGTGGAACCACTATCAAGCCCCGTGCATCCGGCCTTGTTGTATTCCCAGCCATCCATGTGTCTTGAAACCCTTGCGTTAGTAATCGGATTCATGAAGCGCCATGAGATCCGTATAGTAGCACCACTGTTGCTTGACCTCGCTTGACTGCTGGCTAATCTGGTGCTGAGGACCCTCGATTTCCCCCTCGATTCGCCTTCGAGATTTCCTACGGCTCATTATCTGAACAGTAATCGAACAATTCCTTGTATATCCAAATTGTTGTCGCCGTTAGCGAGTGGGAATTCAAGACTCTTCGCCTCGAGTTCTGTTGAATGTGCTCTCGTTTGCAATTTCATCGCAGTCCTCGCAATTCCAGTGCTCATGACAATCAATTCTCTGCTTGGAATTACATTCAAGCATCCAACACCAGGTTTCGCTCGTTGACGTCCGAAAAGGTGCACGGCAGGTGAATGGCATAATCCAACAAGTACGCACGGCACTGTTGTGTGCAGAAGACTGATCGCGCTGCTTGTCACCGTGCTACTCTGGAATTTTCGAGTTCTATAAAATTCGTGCTCTGTGCCTTCAATGGTTTCATGGCCAAGCACTGCCAGGTCTTGTTTGGCTAACTGCCTGTTCCCGTTCCTTTCCTCAATAGCGACCTAGTATCTCTTCCTCAACTTGAAATTCTATTCAAATTGATTCTGGTTCTTGCCAGCTTGCGATTTACCCGTCTCCTCCGAAGCTGTCATGTTCACACCGACTTTTTTGTCCGATCATGAAGGCGTGCAGCATCAGCTCCACGTCTTCTTCGGCCCACAAACTACAAATCTATCTGAGTCCGGCAACAAATATTTCAGGCTCTCATTGCATGCTCGCGCATTGAGGTTTACCTTGTACTCCGGTTCGTCCGCACATCTCCCATGATTTTCTCGATTTCCACCTATTGCAGGTTGGTTCCCATGCCAACTCAGTCATCCCAATTTGCCTGTCGTCGCCCCCCTAAACTACACCTGCAAGCTACACTGGATCCTCAGCCGAACTGTCACACCCCCTTCCTCCTGAGTCCCAGCCTATGATTACTGCGACCCAGTTCCACTGGATTCGAATAGCCTATGCTCTCAAAGCCAATTCAAATCGGGCCTCAACATATTTCTTTCTCCGGGATCGCCCCACCACTATCTATCTCCATAGCAAATATACTTCTTAACGGTACTGCTATGTTTGGTTCAAGTTTGAGAGGAGATCTTACTTCCTCAATTCTTGCTATCCAGTTGCGGGTTTCTATCACTTCAGAAAGTTGAATTTTCCCGAGCCGACGTGGTTGGAGTCAGTTGCACAACTGGTTGAAGTTGTTCAGCCTAACAATCCATATGCACATTCAAGTGCGCTCGCGAGGCTTGATGTCCGTCTCCGTACCTTCAAAAATCCCTTCTAATTCGTCTGTCGCGCTTGGTAGATGGGCTACGTTCCGTTCCGAGTCAACGCAACCTAGTGGTTTATCGACTGCGATGCAACCTCATCGACATCATTCACTTCGGCCTTGCGCATAATAATTATTGGATCAGCCATTTCGTGGTCGAGTATTTACCGTCCCATCTAAGCTGTGTGCAACTTGAATAGGATCTCGTTCAATTCCCACGCGAAGATACTGAACCCGACTTCAGAGATGACACAATGGAGATTCATCGAACCCTTCAGTTGAACATAGGAAAATGATTTGTTTTTGCTGCTGGTGAGTAACAAAGGCGAGCGATCATTGCGACCTCGCAATTTCATCATTTTGTGTTCGAGCTTGCAATTTGCGAACTACTTAGGACTCTGCCGAATTGGTTCAAATGTTAATGTTTGTTTGCTGCGCATCGGTTTTCCGATCGTTACCTTACGGTAGCGGGAATTTATTTCGAGGAAATAGCTCATCAAATGATGCCCGTAGAGAAGCTGGAATAAAAGACTTGGAAGTTGGAACCTATGCTATCTTTAGTGCGCACAAGCTTGAACGGCTAGCTGTCGGACATGTTGAAATTTTCATTTCTTGCCCAAAACGAATATTACATAGATATCGATCCAAATGAGCTTTGATATTCTGCGGTGCTAAGTCGAGCTTCAAGACATAAAAATTCTAGTTTGGCCGAGGCGGCCTCTAGGCCTTGCTAGCCAGGCT
>WIQG01000623.1:0-49866 GCA_014925785.1 Mycena galopus ATCC 62051 | reverse complement strand
GTGTCCCCCAGAAATGGGCCAGCAACCAGAGCGCCAGTTTTAAGGTCCCAGACGCGAACTTGATCAATGGATGCATCTGCAATCCAATTACCATCGGGCGAGAAATTGAGCTTGTTAACATCCCGAGCTTCCCACAATTCAACTGGCCCGCACTGTGCCAGTGCATCCCAAATATGAAGAGTTCGATCAGAAGACCCGGATGCAATCCGATCTCCGCTCGGCGAGAAATGGATGGAATTAATGCGGTGAGTATGGCCCTCCAATGTAGCAAGAGCATCACCAGTTTTTGCATCCCATAGACGGACCGTCTTATCACCGGAACCAGATGCGATTCTTCTGCCATCAGGGGAGAAATGGACGGATGTGACCACATCGTTGTGGCCCGCCAGCGGTCCAAGGACCAGGGCACCAGTTTGTGCGTCCCCAGATGCGCACCATGTGGTTGAAACAGCCTGATGCAATCTGTAGGCCATCCAGGGAGAAATTGACACATTGAACATAATTGGGATGGTTCAAAGGACCCATCACCTCCGCGCCTGTCTGGAAATCCCAAACAATGACATTGTGGTCCCATGACCCAGATGCGATATGTTTTCCATTTGGCGAAAAGTGCACTGATGAAACATAGCTGGTATGCTTTTCCCAAGAGGCAACTGAGGCACCAATCTTTGTGTCCCAAATGCGCACTGTGTAATCATCGGAACCCGAAGCAATGTGGGTGCCATCTGGTGAAAAACTGACACACTGGACCGAGTGGTTGTGTCCGACCAATGGCCCAAGGATGAGTGCACCAGTGAGGGTGTCCCAGACGCATACAGTATGGTCGTCAGATCCAGATGCAATGCATGAGCCATCCAGGGACAAATCAATGGAGGTGATCCCACCAGTGTGTCCTAACAACGGCTCCATGACGAGCACACCAGTTTCGGCATCCCAGATCCGAACAGTCTTGTCCTGAGATCCAGATACAACTTTGGTACCATCACCAGAGAAGCGGACAGAATTCACCCCACTGCTGTGTCCACGAAGTTGCTCCTGAAGGGTGGGCCAGCGCATTCCCAAGGGTCCGTGGATATCCAATCTGCGTGGAAAGTGTGCTTGGAATTGTTGTAGTACACTTGAGTCCTTGGGTGCAAAAGCTAAAGCTGACAGATAAATATGGGGAGTGCTTTGTGCGATGACAGGTGCAAATGCAGACATAAATTTGAGTGTGTCTGCAATCAAGTTCTTGAGATCTTCGTCGCTATCCTGATTCCATCAGTTTCAGGAAAGGTTCAACACAAAAGAAAAAGGAAAATACCTTGACATATTCTGCAGTGACTCTGAGAGAAACTGAAGCCATTGGAACTTCACTGAGAAGACTGAGAACTTCCAACCAGTACATGAATTTATCACGGAAAAAAGTATTCAGCTCATTGAGCACCAATTGATCCAACGGAGCTTCCCGTAGGTGATTGGACCAAAAGCGACTAGAATATGAGAGCTGGGGCGAAATGCTCTCCTCCAATCGCTTGGAAATGTCAGGCACATTGGCATTCAGGATATGTGAGTCCTCCAGACTGCAGATGTTGAATTGGAGTTCTTTCTTAAGGACTTGGAAACAGCCCATTGCCAAGGCACAATGATGAATATTCATTTCAATTGCCCATGGCTCCTTGCCTGAGCGACTGGGGTCGGTGAGGTAGTCAGCAAAAGAGGCATGAAGTGTTCGAGCCTGAGTTCCAGGGCTCCATTGCACAACACATCCCAGATGTTTCAGAACCCTGGCAGCCTGCAGCCTTAGGAGCATATCCATAGTTCTATCCGACATTGGCTCTCTGCCAACTACTATGCATGCTAAGACAGCTCGAGCATCCGATGCGAATCCTGTGTTTGTATCCCAGGGGCCGGAATTCCGGAGGGCTATAGCATACAGTTGGTCAAGGTTGAAAATTCCAGGGGAATTCTGACTGAGCAAAATTTTGAGCTGTGCATCAGGATTATATTCTCTGAGAAATTTCATCGCCGTTGATGCCCAGATGAAAAGACCACCAGAGTACGGTCGGCGGGAAGGTCGCGGTTGATTTTGATTTTTGATCTTTCATTTCGGACTTCCGTTTGGGGATTTTGGCGCCGCGGAGGGTGTGTCATGGGTAGGACGCGGGCACGTGATGGAAGCTACCGCAATTCAGAGCGCGGCGTGTGCATGTTTACTACCTTTCGCCATCTGAGTGATGCCAAGGTTCCGTATATGCATCGTATTTGCTAAATCACAGCTATAATTTGGACCAGCACATATTTTTTGTAATACCAGAGTGCAATGCAGCGCAATTACTACAGAGTTTTCTTCAACCTAGGTCCTACTCATCCTCCTTTGGTTCAGTGAGTGGTTCAAGCCCCATTTGAGCACATCTTTCGCCACATTCATGTTGATCAACAAAGGTCTGGATCCCGTCCTCGCCATGATCGCCTCCGCCACTATTTCTAGAAGCATGTATGATACAATGTAAACAGAACTTGCCCTGTAATGGTATGCAACATCAAATCAAAGAGGACAGATGCCTTACTGGCTGAATTGTGGCTCTCCGAAGCTGTGAAATTGAGTTTGGATAGGTTTCGGCATGTCAAATAGCAAGCTGACCTTGAATGTCTGCAAGGACCAAGCTCTTGTTCGAGTTGATGTAAACAAAGTGCTGGAAAGCATTGATTGTTGCCCCCTGTTTGTCACTGTGACGCGGATGCTCCAGTGTACCCGAATACTTCCTGAACTGTACATTCCCTCGCTCCGGTTCCAAAAGCCAGGTGATCGATGAGATGACATTATTGATCACGACAAACTCATCCTTCTCTCCATCAGAAAGCTCCGAGTACGCACTGTCTGTGATACCGGACGCCGGAGAAGGAATAAAGCGAGCTTTTCTGATCCTTCATTTGATTCACCAATGATACCCTCTTGAGCCAGGATAGAGTCTGTGACATCAAATTCTGCCAACTAGGCATCAATTCATGGACTACGACCATGGAATGTGATTTAATGAGCACACCAGATATAATGTCTTCTTCTTCACAGGTTGACTGGAAATTCTCGAGGAAGAATTTAGTGCGTCCAAGAGTAATCCCCTCCTTGACGAGTTCATCACGGTTCTCAGTGATTGACACCTGGCCGTGACCAATCTTGTAGCAGTGCTTCGCAACGTATGGGAATCCACCCAAGACCGCCTGGCAATTAAAATAAGCATTTTATTAATGGCAAAATCATGGAGCAACCTACTTTGAACACAACCTTTGACCTTCCCTTGGCGCAAGGATCATTTTTAATCAAAGCCAAATGTGAGTTTGCGCTCTCCTCCGCCTGGCAATTAAAATAAGCATTTTATTAATGGCAAAATCATGGAGCAACCTACTTTGAACACAACCTTTGACCTTCCCTTGGCGCAAGGATCATTTTCAATCAAAGCCAAATGTGAGTTTGCGCTCTCCTTATCCCAAGTAATTGTTTGAACACCGGTATCAGGATTGGCGGTCTTGTCAGCAAAGAATACGGTCACGGTGGCTGCGTTGCTCATTGGGGCATTCAAGGTGAATGACGACTTCAGGGACCGTGTTCCTACAGCTAACATAATATTAGAGGGGGTGGAGCAGTGAATATTCGCAAGACGTTGGCAGTAGCATTTGACAGACCTAGCCGAGAACGCTTAAGCAACGACACATTTGCCGTGATGCTTGTATTCCCATCCCATGGTCGCTTTTTCTGTTTGAAGACAGCCCGAGGGGGAGAAACCCCAGTTCGTTCAAGGAACTTGAAGGTGAATCAGTCTATATATGTTTGCCATTGATTGGAGATTAAACTCGCCTTCTCCAGGTTGATGTGTGCTTCTATATAGACAATCGGTAATTTCCGATTTCTGAACTTGGTGGGTGCAGTCTTGTCGAGACTCTGGTCGGAGTCTTGCAAAATGGTCTGCAAGACGTCCCGGAAGATCGCCTGTGGCCCGATTTCAATGTGAACATTGTTCATCCTCGAAAAATGGATGTCCGAACTGTTTGACTCAATTGAGCTGTTGGAGAGGTTGAAAAAATTGAAAGGACGTGCCGGACAAGACTTGCTTCCAATCACACCGAAAAAGGAAATGTTTCTTCTTGGATGAAAACCAACCGTGAAACAAGTTATAAACCCATCTGAAAGCACCGGTATCAATGTAACATGAAGTGAAATTGAGACTGCTTGCTTCAAAAGCCCCTTCAGTGTCACAAAGAGTGCTGGTTTCTTTGTATCCTGAAAGGCTTATGGAAAGTCCCAGTTTCACTTTACCTTTCAAGGCCACTGAAGGAAGTAGTTTCACAAATAAAGAATGGCACATTGAAAGAACAAGTTTTGGGCATAAAGAAAGCTGCGGCATTTTTGCTATTGGTCCGGGCAATGCCGGACCAATGGCAAAAATAGCGCAGACAATGAAACTGGTTGTTTTGGGTATCAGAAAGCAGCACCGAGAGTGGTTCTTTCAGCACCGCTTTCTTTATTCCTGAAACTGGCTATTTCAGCATCCTTGAAAGCTGCAATGAAACTTTGGGTTTCCATGAAGCTTTCATGATACCAAGAAACTACCTTTCTTTGTGACATTGAAAGGTCTTCTGAAACAACATGATTCCTTTTCAGTTTATATTCCATTGATACTAATAGTTTTCACTAGGATAAGAACCCGAATTGATACTATGAGTTTCATGGTTGGTTTTCATCCTACCAGAAACATTTCCTTTTTCGGTGTGAATTCTTGTTCCCAGCTCGAATTGAAACTGGTTATTCCATTTGCAACAACATCTAATTCAGGTGCCTCAAGAAGCAGTCCAAGAACTTCGAGGATTGATTGAAACCCCGCGCGTAGAAGTGTTTTGTTGGGTTTCAGACGAGTTTGACATACTTGCCACAAGCATCTATAATGGTCTGGGGTCTCCGAAGTTGGAAACTTGATCTGGTTGGGCTATCATCAATGCCATGGTCCCATTGATTCGCACAGATATCAATTCTGGTACATAGTTCATCATGTGTGTAGCCGAAAGTCGATTAAATGACCACCAGCACCAATTCTAGCCACCTGATAGTTTTGAGGTGAATATATGGGGCCTTGGCTCAGTCATGCAAATGCCAAATGTCAGTCCAACATGCGCGCGCCCCGCTTTGGATTGCTGTAGCTTCCATCACGTGGCCGTGTCCTACCCATGACACACCCTCCGCGACGGCGAAATCCCCAAACGGAAGTCTGAAATGAAAGATCAAAAATCAAAATCAACCGCGACCTTCCCGCCGACCGTACCAGAGAGACCGACCAATCGTTGAATATTTGAGTTGCCTGGTCATGCGGAACCTAAATCCTCATGCTCCCGAATGACATTGATTTCATGGTCAATGAACAAGGCAATATCCGGAGTCGCAGAGGTAATGTCCAGTTGCTTCTGTGCAAAGCTCTGAAAGTGATAGCTGATGTCCTTCTCCTCCCGACTGGTGATGAGAAAGCGAAAGACAGGAGGTAATTTCAGAAGCTCTGCTGAGAGGACAGAGAGCAGAAGGGCTCTAGATGTGGCATCCCCGCATTCATCAAGAGCATCCAGGATTATGACAATGGGACCCTGTATGGAATCCTCCACAGAATTGAGCGGGTCAAACAGTAGTGTTTTGAACTGTGTCTGAATCATTGCGTTTACTATGTCAGGGTGGTCTTGAATCACAGTCGAAATGGCAGCTCCGATGCAGGGGTTGGACTGTGCCAATAGGTAGGCCAGTGTCTGGATCACTTTGTCAGGATGACTGCGTTCACCATCGTTCCGATCAAAAAACAGGAAAGCACCGAGGAGGTGCAGCGAACGAAAATGCTCCGCAATTGTCGTTGAGAGTGTGCTTTTTCCAGAGCCTGCAACGCCAGACAGCCAGAGAACATTTCCAGATTTTGAAGGAATGGAAAGCCACTCGTTTATGGCATCCAATATGTCACTGCGTGTCCCCGGTAAACAGGAGGAGCGGGAGGCGGCATTCATTTCCACCAGTTTCAGTTGCTTCAGTGTGTCCGAACGATCTGGATAATCTGTCAAATACAGCTGTAATCAATCTCTGCTCTGGTAACACACCCACTCCATCGATCTTTCGCAGCATTTTGGTCGATAAAAACAATGACTGGAGGGTTAAACGACCTTCGAAAGAAGCCTTTAAATTGACAAAGACGCTAGAAAGCTCATCTATCCTCTCGTTGTATTGAGTGAAAGCAGTGCCAACTACACGATCTGTGTAAAATAATGTTATCTCCTACACTGTTTGGAAAACCCTGGCTGCTTACTGCCAAAACCTCTCAAGGTGTAGTCCTGAATGAACAAGGCACATTTCACAGTGTGTTGCACAATGGCCAGAGATTTGTCTTCGAGACTTTTGATCTTCTGAGCCAAGAACTGAGCTTCTTCGACAAAGGAGTAGGCATCCTTCATTGTGTCAACCAACTTCAAAAGCTTGTCATCTGCTTCTTGTTGCTGCTTCGCCGCCTAATAAACACCACTCAAATTAGCGATGTTGGTGTTGAATTAAGGCCGTAGCAAACCTGGTATACAGAAGTCAAGACTTTCCACGCCACGTTAGCATACGGGTGTATCTGGGATGTCTCAGCAAAGCAGTGAAAAATCGGAAATATTCACCATACCTTGGCAATTTCATCCCCAAGACCAACAATTACTTCTAATTTGGTGGTGATATTACTCAAGGCTGACTGGAATCTGTCCAGCGTCGTTGAGGAATTCATAACCTGCCCCGCCGCCTTCATGATAGCAGCGGAGATGGGTCCGTGTTGAATCTTCTGGACGTCCGCCTCGGCTTGCTCGAGAGCGGGTGCAGCAGCAACAGCCTCCGTCATTAGGCACACCAGCAGCGTGCCCACTTGCTTGCCGCTCGACGCGTCATCTGCGTCCCTCGGTTGCAGCTTGGCGACTATTTGATGGGAGTGAGCCGGCATGGAAACATCGGAAGCACACTCACACTTTTGGTCCTCGTCCCTAGGACACATCTGCCTCAACTCCGCAATAGTAATATTAGCAGCTCCGAGACACAGATTTCCTCCTGGCAGCGCGGAATCGTGCCACAGCCTCAAACAAATGGCGGAAGCATCGGAATCTGCAGAACTGCAGGCCTGTCAGCACTGAGCCAAGATCCCGATATGGAGGAGCCCACATGGTAGAGCAATCCCTCCATTCGGGCGTAAGACTTCTCTTTGCTCGAGTTCGATGCACCGCAACATCACGATTATCCTGATAAATGGCGACATAAAGATTCGGTGTTTTGCGCTGCAGTGGACCAGGCTTCCAGAGGATTCCCTCTGCAGATTGGACTACACCTGATTAGTAAAGCCCATGGAGGACGAGTTCCAGCCTACCGAGGAGCACGTAGGTCGACGACATGAGTGTAGATGGGGAGCCACACCGGACACACGTGGTTCCGAACGTGAGAGCCGCCAAGAATAGACTTGATGGACCAAATGGTGATAAGAATCGGTCCGTCTTTATAAAATGACTTGGATTAGGCCTCTCCGAGACGGTAGCTGGACCTTTAGGGATTCATCGAGCTTAGTCTAGCCCAGTGAATCCTTAAAGGCAACAAATCCCGGGACAGACAGACAGTTATCATAAGGGTGATTGATATGACGGCATTACTCTTCATCCTGCGTATATATGCGGTGGGGCATAACCAAAGTATCGGTTGACATAGTAGCTGTTCGGGGGAGACTCCAGGTCAAATCCTATGTAGTTGCTTGAATCATGTTTGGTAGTACGGTGTGCCACATGTGGACTGGGTCAGTTTAGGGCTGGCCAAGATCTGATATGAATACGAATACGAATATCTGTATCATATTCGCCCGTGGAGGCCAATATCATATGTATTCACTGCTGTGGACATGAATACAACACAATACGAATATAATCTGAATATATTTAAATATATTCTGCCCCTCAACTTTGTGGAGTGAACACCCACTGGACACAACATCGTCTTAAATGCCCCAATGGGCTTCGTGTTCGACTTTTCTTCAATGTTTCGCAGCTGGATTGGCCTGTGGGTGCAAGTTTTAGGGGCAAGGCGTTTCAACATCAACATCACAAAATTTTGATGCCGTCGACAAAGACGGAGATGTGCGGCAGGTGACGGATTCTGTGCCTGGAGTGGTTGCCGTCGGCACTTGTGTCAGTTTCCCATGTCAGCTGAGGAGTTTTGATGCTCCGACCTTCAGCCGCATGACACCCGGCAGCTGAAATCAATACATTGTCGTACTTGAATATTGATATTGATATTGATATTCTGCTGTATTCATATTCAGATGGATGCTCCAGACTCGTATCATATCTCTATTCATTTGAATATATTCAAATTTTGATTTTTCGTCATATTCTTGGCCAGCACTAGGTCAGTGTTATCCCTGTGAAATTTGAACTCGGAGGAACCCAAACATATTCGAGCCAACACAAGATGTACGTGTGAAATTGGAAGTAGCGCTGCTATTTTCAGGTGCGAATGAAGACGAGTTCTTTAAGTGTAGATTGAACAATACAAACACACACCATTGCTTGACGCGCCTGGTTCTGCTTCTAATTCGTGGCTCCGCTTAATATCAGCTTGGTGGATCACTGTACATGTGGAAGCCGCCTGTTCGAGTCAGGTCCGAGTTCTTCATCGGCCGCGTCTATTTTTCCTTCTCCCGGCTAAGATTCTATCTGAATTAGATTAGCCCAGCCAGTGATCCACCCTCCCAGATATCACAGCGCTCACCACCTTACTTACACACTCTTTCTCTTCTACCAATTGTGCAAAGAGGCGAACCCAGGGCAAAAAGGAACTGCCCCCGTTTTCGTTTCCGTTTCCCTCACATCGTACTTATCCACCCGTATGCAACCAAGGTTCAATGTATGTAGGAAGGAGCAAGACTCGGTAGCGGATGGCCCGCGTCCACTCACATGTTCGATTCGTGACCATACATGTGGAAGGCGCCTGTTCGAATCAGGCCCGAGTCCAAGTCTTGCTTTCAAAAAAACCTTTTTACGATTCCCAAGCTTTTGGGGGTTCACTTCGGGCGTAGAACAGTAGTGAGCAATTACCTCACGACCCCGGGGGAGGGGGGGAGTGGGGGTCGCCGTAAATACAATACCCGAGATTCGAGCTGTGAACTGTGAACATCATCCGTTCCGATTGGTAAGTATGTAGATCCACAACCAGCTCCCAGGCAGGAATCAATACATACAGACACACACCATTGCTCGACGCGCCTCGTACTGGTTCTGGTTCTGATTCGCATCCCCGGAGTCGGAATGTTGAAGGTTGAAGGTTGTGCATGTCAGCGGTAAGGTAAGTTGAACTCCTCGGGATTTAAAAACGCCCGAATTTCGGATTCTGAAAAAGAGGCGAAAGGACAAACGGAAAGGAGAGCAAGGAAGGAAACACAATGAAGGGCAAGGAACGGAGGAGGAAAGAGCAAGGAAGGAGGGAAAATAGGGAAACGAAATGAGGACAAAAGCAGACAACCAGAACAAACTTGCCAACGGCACAGGCACCAGGAAGGGCTGAATGAAGGATGAGGGTGAAAAGAAGTTGGCGCAACGCGTACGTATGCGCAGCACATAAGCACAAAAGAAGAGACGTGGGACTGCGTGTAGGGAGCGGCAGATGTACGCACGCACTGATGTGTACTCTGTACGCTGCATGGACAAAAAACCTAACCGCGCGCCGAGAGGAGACGAGACATTTCTAGGGAGAGGGATAGAGTATTGCAGATTTGGAGTCGATGGATCAGGAGGGATGCAGACGAACGGAACGACACGAGGGCGGACAGCACCCTCACCAGTACACCAGATCCTCAACGGGGGGCAACGGAAAGCGGGGTGGAGTCTCGCAGGGTATCTCGAGAACTGCGAGACGAGACGAGAGACGCGTGAAGATAAGAAAAAAATAGGCGCGCGCGGGCGAACAAGCGACTTCGTGTCTGCGTGCGCCCGTACGGGTGAGGTGGGGTTGATGTAATTGTGATTGTAATCGCGAAATTAACATTAACAAGCGATAGATGCATAGGGAGGGCGTTGCGCCGTGGGACGTATTTTGGTTTGTGGTCCGTCTCTCGGTGCTGGGCACACGACGCGGCGCTTATACAGCAGGTATGGCGGCGGCGGCCGGCGTCGCATTGACGGGGGCTTGACCTCGGGCGGCCGTGTGGGGCAGATGCGCGTCTCCGCGAGGCGAGCGATGGGAAATGGGGCGCAGACGGGATGGGGCAGCAAGGGCGGCACGAAGGCAAAACGACGGCAAGCAGCAAAGTGAGAGGGAAATGAAAGTACGACGGACGACACCAGACGCCCGCCACGCACGTCTCCTGACAATCGAAATACTTGCACTCCTTGACTCGAGGATATGCCCTTCATCGCGGCATCCAGCGACTTGGTGCGCGTGGGGCCCGGGTTTGGACAGTTCTTGCGCTGGAGGCCTTCGACGCACATGATGGGCTGCGTACATTCGGACTATTGGTGACTTTCGGGACGGCAGTTGGCTGAATGGAGCAGAAAAGGAATTCGAAGAGGAGGAGATAACTATAAAATAGGCATGCGCGGAGAAAAGAAAATAGACGCAAGCATGCACCACCAGTACTAGTGCATCATCCCGCGCCTCTTACTCCCTTCGTCGGTGGTCTCCGCCGGGGCCTCGGTCGACGCACGCAGAGCATTCCCACCAGTGGAGGGCGACCGCAATGTAGAAGCTGAGCAAAGGGGAGAGCGGGAGACGGGTCCGAGCAAAGCAAGAGCAAAGTCAAAAGCAATTGGTCAAAAGAGTTGAGATCGCGATCACGTGCGAGAGATGGCGTGGCGCGCACGGACCAACGTCAACTGATTCGTGATTCGCGCATAGAATTGGATGCGAGCGAGCGTGGTAGACTTCGTTTTCAAAAACAACGTCATCCCTTATTCAACCCCGGTTGATCGGTGTAAAGTGATTTTCAACTTGTATCCAACCCAGCTCCCATGAATCCGGTTAAAACCAATGGTAAAAACCAGACTCGCATCTGTCCGACGTCGGAAGCCGCCTGTTCGAATCAGGCCCGAGTTCTAGTCCTTTGTCGAGTTGTTTCTTTTTCGGGTCAAGTAATGCTTCGACCATAGAATTAAATGTTTGGATTGCCGGACTCCAACTCCGCCAGAAATAGATTCGGAATCGAACGCCTCCATCCGTCCCGCCAGCCACATTCCCTAGTACCAACCCGTGGACACAACAGGAAGGACCAACGGCCCACATGTAAATGTCTTTGATCCTTCTGTCGTTTTCGATACTGCAATCCATTTTTCAAACTTCTCTGAATTGGCTACTAGCCTCCGAGTTTGTGGTGATCAACAAAGACAGTGTGAAATGGGAAACGAGTCTCGCTCTATCAGGCTCAATCCTCCCGGTATATTCAGCTTGTGTTCAGGCTGGAAATATGATTCGGTCGCGGATGGTCCGCATCCATAACGTGTAGGTCATGTGGTTCTTGCGATGGTGGAAGTCGCCTGTTCGATCCAGGCCTGAGTCATTCTTGCTCAGGCATCTTTGCTTTGTGGGTCGAGTCTAAGTAAATAGTAAGCATCATTGCCATTGCCCGAATACCAACTGGGAGAGGGAACAGTAACGCAAAATGAAAAGGCCGTGATCTTCATTTGTTTTCGATGCCGCGATTGATCTTTATTTAAACTTCAAATCGGCTGCTGTTTCCCAGTTTCTGTTGTTCAGCACACACACGATGGGAAAAGGGTCTCGTTCAGTGCTCTATCATCTTCATACTCTACATTGAGGTCGTGTTCGCGGTAGAAATATGACTCGGTCGCGGATGGTCCGCCTCCACAACATCTAGTCGGCATTGTTGCAAGTGATCGTAGAAGATGCCTGTTCGATTCAGGCCCGAGTCTTGCACTTAAAAATGTCAAGTTTTGCTGGACACAGGGCTCCCGAACCCTCCCGCCGCCGGTTTCGTTTCACTCAGCATCGTACTTATTCGAAGACTCGGTGGCGGATGGCCCGCGTCCGCTTAACATGATCCCGATCCGTGACCCTGAATGTGGAAGCCGCCTGTTCGAATCAGGCCCGAGTTCTATAGCGACGGGGTGGATTTTTTCTTCGCCAGACCAAGATGCTATCTGATTGGCCCTCCCAGTGATCCACCCTCCCGTATCCCACAAAAGCCACAGCGCGCATCAACGTACTTGCACACTCTTTCATTCTTTCTCTTCTACCAACCCAGCTGCGCTTTCGAGGCAAAAAGGAACTTCCGCCGTTTCCGTTTCGGTTTCCCTCACCATCGTACTTATTCGCCCGCATGCACCCAAGCTTCAATGTAGGTACAAGCAAGACTCGGTAGCGGATGGGCCGCGTCTGCCTAACATGCGCTAATTAGAGACCCTTCATGCGGAAGCCGCCTGTTCAAATCAGCCCCGAGTTCCATATCAACGACCTCTATTTTTCCTTCGCCAGGCCAAGCTTCTATCTGATTAATATTAGCCCAGTCAGTGATCCACCCTCCCAGATAAGTACCAAAAAACCACAGCGCTCATCAACTTACACACACTTTCTTTCTTTCTCTTCTACCAATTGTGCAAAGAGGAGAACCCACGGCAAAAAGGAACTGCCCCTGTTTTCGTTTCCGTTTCTCTCATCATCGTACTTATTCGCCCGCATGCACCCAAGCTTCAATGCAGGTAGGAAGGAGGAAGACTCGGTAGCGGATGGCCCGCGTCCACTTAACATGAGCTCGGTTGGAGCCCTACATGTGGAAGCCGCCTGTTTTTTTTAGGTTATAAGTTTTGTGTGTTTCGCTTCGTGCGGATGACAGTAACTCACGATCGCGGATGCGGACGCCAATGCTTACGCCGTCATAAATCCTCTAGATTCGAACACCATCCGTTCCGATGACCCTGCGGTGATTAGATTCACAACCAGCTCCCAGGCAGGAATCAGTACCAACACCACTGGGCGCGCCTCGCTCTGGTTCCGGTTCGCATCCCCGGAGTCGGACGGTTGAAGGTTGACCTAACGAATCGTGTTCACGAAGGAACCGGGGAAAAACGCACTCATCGATATCGGTGGTGACCACCAATTAGATAGTTGGCTCACAAACGCTTCAAGGAAGATGTGTAAGTATCACTCTTTTCATTATCTCTAGATATGCGAATAGGGCTCGAGGGGTATTCAGAACGGCTCGGCGGCCCAGCCCCCAGCCCACAGCCTGTTCGATCCAGGCCCGAGCCCTAAGCATATTATCGATGCTTCTTTTGTCCAATGGGATGGATGGGTAGGTACGCATGTGCAAATACATGGTACTACAACGGAGAGAAAGGAAATGAAAAAAGGGACAAGACGGGGAAGAAAGGGGATGAAACACGGGGTGAAACGATGGCGCACGGGCGCATACTAGACTTCCCCGCCCACGTATACTATACGAGGAACAGATCCCCCCTGGCTGACGAGTCGACGCACCCGCGCGTCCGCGCCCGCACAACCCTCCCTCCGCCCGCGAGGGCGAGGGCGGGAAATGAACACGAAAACGCAAACAAAGGTTCGGGAAATGTACGTCAGCGGCAAGATAAGTTGAACTGCTCGTGAAGCGCCCGAATTTGGAAGGAGAGGGGAGAAGGAGGAAAGCACGGAACAGAACAAACGAGCAAAAGCACCCCCACACCCAACCAGAGAACCGCGAATATATTACTCACATCCGGATATTCGCATACACAACACACGAACACGCAAGGGGGGCAGGCGCCAGCCAGCCAAGGCAAGTCAAGCGCCGGGTGAGCGAGCGGCCATCCCAGTGATTCGCGATTTCCAACGCAAAGCAAAGACGTCGCCCGAAGGAACCCGGCGAAAGCAAGAGCGAAGGCGGCGAAAACAATAGCAAAGCAAGAGAAGAGGCGAGAGGCGGACGCATGAACGTACGCATGGCACTCATGATACGCCGCATGCCGTGCGCCAAATCACGCACGCGCGCGCCGCATGAGATCTCGACCTCGGCGCGTCGGGACACGCTGAATGTGAAGGGATGTGCATAGGGATGGAGTCGCGGAACGGGACGAAACGAAACGAGAGGGGATGGATCGGGATGACAAGGAGGCGATGCGATGGGATAGGAGGGGGGCGAACGGTGCGACACGGGGCCGGATGACACCCTCACCAACACCATCTCCGCACGGCGTAGTATTGCGAGACGAGATGAGAGACGCCTGAAGAGGAAAGCAAAGTATACGCGTGAGCGCGGGGAAGGGCGAACGGGACGCGGACCGAGCGGGGGAGTAATTCGATACGATGCATTGGCTATCTGCGAGTGAGGTGAGGTTGATGTAGTTGTAATTACGACATTAACATTGACACAAGGATGGGAGGGATAGATAGGCAGGGAGGGATTCGATGGCGCCGTGGGACATATTTTGGAGTAGTTTGTGGTCTCCATCTCTCGATGTTGTGGACACGACACGCGCTCCTGAAGCAGGGGCAGCGGCGGCCGCCGGCGTCGCATCGACGGGGCCTTGTATGTGGGGCAAATGTGCGTCTGCGCGAGGCGAGCTATGAGGGATGGGGCGCAGGCGGGACGGGGCAGCGAGCGCGGTACGCAGGCGAAACGACGGCAAACAGCAAAGCGGGAGGGAAAGGGAAGTAAGACGGACGACGCCCCACGCACCGTCTCCCTACAATCAAAACACTTGCACTCCTTGATTTGAGGATATGCCCCTCCTCGCGGCATCCACCGCCTTGGTGCGCGTGGGACCCGGGTTCATACAATTCTTGCGCTGGTGGCCTCGACGCACATCGTGGGCTGCGTACATTCGGACTATTGGTGGCTTTCGGGACGGTAGTTGGGTGAATGGAGCAAAGACGAAATGCGAAGAGGAAGAGAGAACTATACAATAGGCATGCGCGGAGAAGAGAAGAGAAAGGACGCAAGCATGCACCACCAGGGCATCGTCCCGCGCCTCTTAGGCCTTCCTCGGTGGGGCCTCGGCCGACGCACGCAGAGCATTCCAACCAGTCTAGGGCGACCACAATAAGTAGAAGCTGAGCAAAAGGGAGAGCGGTACAGCGGGAGCAAGAGCGGTTGTCCGAGCAAGGTGTAATGATGAGGTCGCGATCACGTGTAAGAGATGGCGTGGCACGCACGGATCAACGTTATGTAATTGGATTCGTGATTCGCGCGTCTTAGTTTGCAAAAACAATGTCATCCCTTATTCAACCCCAGTTCGCCGGTGTAAATTGATTCTCAACTTGTATTCCGCCCAGCTCCCGGCATGAATCCGGTTAAAACCAAGGGTAAGAACCAGACTCGCATCTGTCACCGGAAGTTGCCTGTTCGAATCAGGCTCGAGTCCTAATGCTTTGTCGAGTTGCTTGTTTTTTGGCTCAAGTAATGCTCCGACCAGTACTTAATGCTTCAACCATAGAATCAAATGTTTGGGATCGCCGGACTCCAACTCCGCTAGAAATAGATTCGCAATCGAACGCCTCCATCCGTTCCGCCAGCCCCGCAGGGGGTATATTCGCTGGTACCAACTCGAGGATACAACAGGAAAGACGGACGGCGCACATGTAAAATTTGATGCTGCAATACATTTTCAAAACTTCTTAATTGGTTACTAGGCCTCCCAGTTTGTTTGATCAATAAAGACAGTGTGGAATGGGAAACGGGTCTCGCTCTCATTCAGACTCAATCGTCCCTATATATTGAGCTCGTGTTCAGGCTGGAAAGATGACTCGGTCGCGGATAGTCCGCATCCACAACATCTAGAATGTCAAATTTCTTGAGATGGTGGAAGACGCCTGTTCGATCCAGGGCCGAGTCATTCTTACCTTTCTCCGGCGTCTTTGCTTTTTGGGTCGAGTATATATAGTAAGCATCATTGCGATTGCCGCAATAGCTAAAGAAATTCTAACGTCATCCGTCATGATAAGTAGTCCCACGGAGGTCGGATTCATGAATACCAACTGGGAGAGGGAACCACTGCATTCAGGGCTCGGGTAGACCCGGCCTGCCGCGATTGGCCGCCCACCGTGAGAATCGGGCTACCCGCGGAGACAGGGTCTGCCGAGGCACGTGCGCCGCGGTTGGCCGCCATCTGTCGGAGGCAAGGTCGGCAGACCCTGCCGCCCTCCTCGTCTAACCTCCACAGCCCGCGGCGACCTCGCCGACTCCTTTTCGCCTTGCTCTGTAGGCCCTCATTTCAACGTGCCTAGGGCACTATGATCATCGCTTACTACTCAGATGTTTTATTTATGTAAGTCTAATAATAATATGACGCCTCGGCGCCGTCGGCCTAGCGCTGTCGTGGCAAGAGGGCCCTCATCCTCTCTTTGGTCCCTCCCACTTGCCGGCACAAGCTCAATGGAAATAACATAGGATTCATTGCACTACCATCCTACCCAAGATGCTGGCTTTTCTACGGACCTTGAGAAACTTGCCTGCGAGAATTGATGAGAGAGCAAACAAAGCGAAATACTATGACATTTGACGTCGCACAATCGGCAATGGCGTTTTCGGCATCAATTCGGTACTATCGGTATGGGAGATTTTGCTGCCAAGAATTGAGTCAAGAAGGGGAGTTCTGAATGTAGGTCCAGGTTGCCCTAGCTCCACATACTCTGCCGCCGTCGGGTCTGCCGCGCTCTGGCGCTGCGTGGTAGACAGACCTCTGTCTACCAAGGCCCTGAATGCAGTGAACAGGAGCGCAAAGGGGGGAGGCTGTGATAGTTTTCTTTGTTTTGTTTTCGATGCTGCGATCGATCTTGAAACTTCGAATCGGCTGCTGCCTCCCAGTTTCGGTTGTTCAGGACGGACACGACGGGAAAGGGGTCTCGTTCAGTGCTCTATGATCCTTATACCCTATATTGAGGTCGTGTTCGCGGTAGCAATATGACTCGGTCGCGGATGGTCCGCATCCACAACATCTAGTCGGCATTATTGCAAGTGATCGTGGAAGATGCCTGTTCGATTCAGGCCCGAGTCTTGCAGAAGTCGCCGTTTTCGTTTCCCTCACCGTAGTTAGTCGCCCGCATGCAACGAAGCTTCAATGTAGGTAGGAGCAAGACTCGGTAGCGGATGGCCCGCGTCTCCTTAACATGAGCCCGATTGGATACGCTACATGTGGAAGCCGCCTGTTCGAATCAGGTCTGAGTTCTATTTCAGCGGCCGTTATCTCTTCTTCCCCAGGCCAAGATTCTACTGTATCTGATTAGGCCTGCCAGTGATCCACCTTCCCATATCCCACAAAAGCCACAGCGCGCATCAACGTACTTGCACACTCTTTCATTCTTTCTCTTCTACCAACCCAGCTGCGCTTTCGAGGAAAAAAGGAGCTTCCGCCGTTTCCGTTTCCGTTTCCCTCACCATGGTACTTATAAGTAATTATCCGCCCGCACGCAACCAGGTTTCAATATATTCAAGTAGGAAGAAGCAATACTCGGTAGCGGATGGTCCGCGTCCGCTTAACCTCCGGTTTGAGACCATACATGTGGAAGCCGTCTGTTCGAATCAGGCCCGAGTCCTAGTTTGGCGGCCCCTATTTTTTCTTCCCCGGGCCAGGATTCTATCTGATTAGGCCTGCCAGTGATCCACTCTCCCGGATCTCACAAAAGCCACACCGCTAGCGCTCATCAACTTACTTACACACTCTTTCTTTCTTCTTTCTCTTGTACCAATCGTGCAGCTGCGCATTCAAGGCAAAAATGGAACTTCCCCCGTTTTCGTTTCTGTTTCCCTCACCGTCGTACTTATAATTATCTGCCCGCACGCAACCAAGTTTCAATATACTCAAGTAGGAAGGAGCAATACTCGGTAGCGGATGGTCCGCGTCCGCTTAACCTCCGGTTGGAGACCATACATGTGGAAGCCGTCTGTTCGAATCAGGCCCGAGTCCTAAGCCTTACCCAAGCTTTTTGGGGTTCGCTCCGCGCGTAGAACAGCAAGTGGTATGTACCTCACGATCGCGGGGTGCGCCGCCTTAAATCCAATACCCTAGATTCGAACTGGGAACTTTGAATCTCATCTGTTCCGATGGCCACTTGATGGGTATGGTATGTAGATCCACAACCAGCTCCCAGGCAGGAATCGTTACAAACATACCATTGTTCAACGCGCCTCGTTCCGGTTCTGGTGCTAGTTCCGATTCGCATCCCCAGAGTCGGAAGATTGCGGGTTGAAGGTTGTGTGTGTCAGCGATAAGGTGAGTTGAACTCCTCGCGATTTAAAGTTATAGGTGCCCGAATTTCGGATTCCGAAAAAGAGGCGAAAAGAGAAACGGAAGGGAGAGCACGGAAGGGACCGTACCAAGGGGCGAGGAAAGGAGGAGAGGAGAGCAAGGAAGGAAGGAAAAGAGGGAAACGAAATGATCATAAATGCAGACAACCAGAACAAAAACGCCAACGGCACACGCAACAGAGAGAAAGGACTGAATGAATGAAGGGTGAGAGCGAAGAGAAGTTAGCGGACGCGTGCGTATGCGCAGCTTACGATCACGCACACAGCGAAGCTGGACCGGCTGTGGTTTTCTTTGCTTTGTTTTCGATGCTGCGATCGATCTTTAAACTCCGAATCGGCTGCAGCATCCGAGTTTCTGTTGTTCACCAATGAGAAAGGGTTCTCATTCAGTGCCCTATCATCCTTATACTCTATATTGAGGTCGCGTTCGCGGTAGAAATATGACTCTGTCGCAGATGGTCCGCATCTGCAACGTCTAAGCGGTACCACTTCTCGTCACCGTGGAAGCTGCCTGTTCGAATCAGGCCCGAGTTCTATTGTGGGGCGTCTATTTTTTCTTCCCCAGGCCAAGATTCTATCTGAATTAGATTGGCCCTCCCAGTGATCCACCCTCCCTGATACCACACATAAAAGCCACAGTGCTCAGCAGCTTACTTACATACTCTTTCCTTCTTTCGCTTCTACCAATTGTGCACAGAGGCAGATTCAAGCCAAAACGAAATCTCCGCCGTGTTCGTTTCCCTCACGATAACACTTATCCGCCCGCGTGCAACCAAGCTTCAATGTAGGTATAAGGAAGACTCGGTAGCGGATGGCCCGCGTCCGCTTAACATGAGCTCGGTTGGAGACCCTACATGCGGAAGCCGCCTGTTCGAATCAGGCCCAAGTTCTATGTCGGCGACCGTTATTTTTTCTTCGCCACGCCAAGATTCTATTTGAATTAGATTAGCCTTCCCAGCGATCTACCCTTTCAGATGCCACACACAGGCTAAAGCCACAGCGCTCATCACCTTACTTACACACCCTTTCTTTCTCTCCTTTTTAATTTTCTACCAATCGGGCAAAGAGGCCAACCCAGCTGTAGATTCAAGGCAAAAAGGACCTTCCGTATGGTTGTAATAGCGTTGCAATATTATTTGGGACCCAACCTAGGGTATTTTTATCAAAAACTGCACCACTTCAACTGAATTAGTGAAAAACGGCACAGGTCCAAGGTAAACCACCCATGGATTCACAACTTGTGCCCAAACATAACACAACCTCTGGAAGTCCCAAAATTTCACAACACTACCTACATGACATGGCAAAAAAGCACAGGTTTGTCACATACAGGATATGCACACATTGAACCCTTGCAAAAAAAAAAATCTCAACATGGTGCAGCCCAAAACAAAGACACAACTTCAGGGCAGCGGTCTATATTTACACGACCTTTTGGCACACAATTAGAATCGGAGATGTGTGACCACATGTGACGCTCACTGAAGTGTTGCCGGAGTTTCAAATTTCGGCAAGCGGCTTATTCGGCTTGAGTGATCTTTGGATCAAGTCACCGTTTTATAAGCAAACCACTTGCGATTAAGATTCTGCTCATTCAGCTGCACCCATCACTTTACACATAAGGCGTTGATCCTCCCTTGATTGGCCCCCCATGATCTATTGCCTATGGGCTGCGTGTTCAGGCTTGGTTGAAAGGGACTCAGTTACGTGATAAACCCATCCGCTAAACGACCTCCGCCACACACAGCACACCGGGAGATGGACAAAGACAGATGGAGAGGCATGTAGCCTTCGGAAGTACTTGATGTTTGCATCTGGATTGCAGCTGCGTTTTATACGGAGAACAGTGAGAGATGACTACGTAGCCTTGTCGCTTGATTACAGTCGTTTGGCTGTGGCGTAATCCATAACAGCTGCTATTAACCCCATCATTCTGTCAAGGAAACTGCGCGCAGACCAGCTGTATAATTGGACTGCTATTTAACACCAAAAGAGAAAGGAACAGGGGAGAGGGATGAGTGCAAAGACATACAAAGGATGGCCGGCCTGCGGGCCATAATGCCGGTGTTGGCACATCAATCAATGCCGCATTGGTCGATGTCACGCTATGACATCTGTCGTAAACTCTTGACCCAAGGTTGTGCGTTTTTTTGATTTGGCTTTCCACACAAGTTGTGCATGTTTCTGGCAGTCCTTAGCTTGTGCATTGTGTTCCAAAAAATGTGGCTGTGACTAATATAAAGTCGTGATAAGTGGTGTATCTTTTTCATGGCACAGTGAACCTGTGTCTTTCCGGCCATTGCTAAGTTGTGTAATTTCTTGGGGTGGAAAGTACCTGTGTACTTTTAAGCTGTGTTATTTTCGCGCTCAAAAAGGCGTGCAATTTTCGTGCCTTTTGCAATAATATTGCAACAGTATTACTCCCATACTTCCGCCATTTTCGTTCCCCTCAACATCTCACTTATTCACCCGTGTGCAACCAAGAGCTTTAATGTGGGTAGGTAGGAGCAAGACTTGGTAGCGGATGGCCCGCGTCTGCTTAACATGGACAGGATTTCTGAACCTACATGTGGAAGCCGCCTGTTCGAATCAGGCCCGAGTCCTAAGCATGCTTTCAATCACGTTTTTTACGGTTTTGGGGTTCGCCTCGCGCGTAGCCACAGTAGTAGCTCAATCACCGGACACGCCGCCATAAATACACTAGCTTCGAACTGTGAAATGTGAACATCATCCGTTCCGTGGTAGGTATGTAGATCCACAACCAGCTCCCCACTGTAAGAAGGATTCATTGTGAAATTCAACACAATTCTCTTGAATTTCACATTTCGCTATGTTTCATCAGGGTTAGGTACTTGAATTTCATGAGACCATTTGTGATGGTTCAACTCACCTCTTTGTAGTATTTCTGACCTGTCTTGAATTCCCAATGATTCAACATGAATTCATGACACTTCGGCCTTTCCCAGGGTTGTGGAGCTGTGTGGGGCCTGCACCTGGTGGCTCGAGCAAGGTACAAAACTCAGGTCTTGACCTCCCAAAATTTTATTATTGCATGTATGCGTGACTTCGCAGTTGTTGAAGTTCAACTTAGGAGTAAATATTATATCCTCACTTGATTAAATTACATACATACATTTGACTTAGTACTTCGACTGAACTGTACCCTGTTAACAATGATAATAGTCTTAGTCTCTCAGTAATGGTGCCCAGGCCATAAGTGCCTGGCATTAATTTTTCACTTCTGACAAGCCATTATTCCATATGAATTGTTGGGGAGTCATGATGGTACATCATGAAAAAAATATTGTGAATTGTTCCTAAACACCTCGGGAAATTCAACACCTCTGTTCACGATGAATGGTCATGAAGTCCTTACAAAGCATTGTGAAATTCAAAGTGAACCATCAGGAATTTCAAAGCATAAGGTTGTGAATGACATGTTGAAATTCACGAGGTTTCCTCTTCACAGTGCCCAGGCAGAAATCAATATCAACAAACACAAACCATTCCTCGACGCGCTTGGTCCTGGTTCTGATTCTGATTCGCAGCCCCGGAGTCCGAAGGCCGAAGGTTGAACTAAGGTTTGTGCATGTCAGCGGTAGGGTGGTGGAGTTGAACTCCTCGTGATTTAAAGTTAAAGGCGCACGAATCTCGGATTTCGAAGAAGAGGCGAGAGGAGAAACGGAAAGGACCGCCGGGAAGAAAACGCAACAACGGGCAAGGAAAGGAGGAGAGGAGAGCAAGGAAGGAAGGAAAAGAGGGGAACGAAATGATGACAAAAGTAAAACACGCCAACGGAGCAGGCAATAGGAAGGGCTGAATGAAGGGTGAGGGCGAAGAGAAGTTGGCGCGACGCGTACGTATGCGCAGCCTACGAGCACGCACACCCGCCGCGCGGCCAGCTAATTTGAACGTGAACCAAGCCCAGCGTGGGGGGTGAGCGGCGCGTGCAATTGCCAGGTGGCGAGAAGGGATTCATGAAGCAAAGTAAGCAGTGATATCAGCTCGGCTAATTAATCTTGACTAGGACTATCCAAGAGAACTCAATTAATCTTGACTTGGATTATCCAATTCACTATTTAGATTAATCTTACATTTAGTGCAGTAGAAAAACTGGTAGCTAGGATTAATCTAATCTATTCCACCGTCCATTTCTCAGGCAAAGCCCGATTAAATCTGCAAGTGCACGATTTAATTTGTGTGGCAACTAATCCGTACAGGATTTAAACTATGTAGCAATTTGTTAGTCAGACATTGTACCACGATTAATTCTCGTACCATGTCCGAGATTTAATCTGTCCAATGCACGGCGTGCGGTTAATCTAGGTAATGATTAGCTACTCAGACTTCTCACCGCATTTAATAGTCTTATCATGTTAATCTCGGCCAGCGTGCAATTACAGGAGTGCAGTCTCATATCATAATTAATCTAGAGTGTGTTGTTTTCATATGATCATACCACACGGAATTAGAGACTTACCTTGTGGTTCCTCCTTCAAGCGTGGGTCTTGGTGAAGGTGCAAGTGTGCACCGCATACGCAGCTAAGCAACCAGGAAAGAAACGTTGAGGAGGGAGGAAAGGAGGGGCGGACACACCGTCTGTGTAAGAATGCTCTTCCGTGTTGCCTTTGCCACCCTAGATCAACTTCACAGAAGGTCCCAAGGCCAGCTCCATGAGGAATGCCACCAAAATGCCACCAAGAAAGATTCGGATCAGAAACCCCGTAGTATATCTTCATGACCCAAGAGAGACCAGAGGCAGGTGATTATAGTACAGTGGGAAAAAAAGAGGTTTATTAGTTTGAGGGGGTTGGGAATATGGACTCACATCGCAAATAGCAATATTCC
The DNA here is from genome assembly GCA_014925785.1 of Mycena galopus ATCC 62051. Lineage (NCBI taxonomy): Eukaryota > Fungi > Basidiomycota > Agaricomycetes > Agaricales > Mycenaceae > Mycena > Mycena galopus. The sequence continues at coordinate 26,767 of WIQG01000623.1, read as the reverse complement.
CACCTAGTTGGAAAGCTCTATGGAAAGTATTAGTTTCCGAGTGAAAGGAATGGTATGAGAAAATTGCCTCTTTTCTGAGCGCGAAAAGGCGACCGGAAAGTGGTACTCTTCGGTCGACTTTCCTACTTGGGCGTGTAAACAGACTGTTTCCTCTGATGGGAAAAGGCCGGCAGAAAGTAGCACTTTCTGCTGGCAAATCACATGCGCGGACTCTTATTATTTCCTGAAAGTGGCTGTGGAAGATCCCTGTTAGTATAGTAATATCCAACGTTAAAGCCGCCATAGATTTGAATTTGAATCCGAACATCATTATCCGTTCCGACCGCCCGCGGCGAATCAGTGGGTTCTTGCAGACCCTAGCTTCACGTACAAATAAATACGACTCAGTGCGCCGGGTTCTGGGTCGCATCGCAGAGGTCGGAAGGTTCGGGAGGTTGTCAATACACACTCTTTCTTTCTTTCTCTTCTACCAATTGTGCAAAGAGGCGAACCCAGCTAGCTGCGCATTCAAGCCAAAAAAGAACTTCCGGCGTTTTCGTTTCCGTTTCCGTTTCCCTCACCATAGTAGTACTTATTAGCCCGCATGCAACCAAGCTTCAACCTAGGTAGAAGGAAGACTCGGTAGCGGATGGCCCGCGTCCACTTCACATGTGCGTTATTGGAGACTTTACATGCGGAAGCCGCCTGTTCGAATCAGGCCCGAGTCCTAAGAGGAACATTGAACTCCTTTTTACGGTTTTCAAGCTTTTTGGGGTTCGTTTCGCGCGCAGTACAGTAAGTAAAATGTACCTCACGATCGCGGGGCGCCGCGCCATCAATACAATACCCCAGATTCGAACTGTGAACTGTGAACATCATCCGTTCCGACGGCTCCGTGGTGGGTATGGTATCTAGATCCACAACCACCTCCCAAGCCGGAAACAATACAAACACATACACCATTGCTTGATTCGCCTCGTTCCGGTTCTGGTTCTAATTGGCATCCCAGAGTCGGAAGGTTGAAGGTTGGGTGAGTTGAACTCCTCGCGATTTATTTAAAGGCGCCCGAATTTCGGATTCCGAAAAGGAGGGAAAAGGATAAACGGAAAGGAGAGGAAGGGAAGGAAAGGACCGCAACAAAGGCAAAGAAAGGAGGCGGAGAGGAGAGCAAGGAAGTAAGGAAAAGAGAAACAAAATGATGACAAAAGAAAACAACCAGAGCACGCCAGCGGCACACGCAACAGAAAGAAAGCGCTGAATGAAGGGTGAGGGCGAAGAGAACTTGGCGCGACGCATCCGTATGCGCGGCCTACGAGCACGCCCACCCGCCGCGCGGCCAGCCAAGCTGAATCTGAACCACGCCAAGCGGGGGGGGGTGAGCGGCGCATGCGATTGCCAGGTGGCGAGAAGCGATTAGTAAAGCAAAGTAAGTAGGGAGAGCAGAGACATGGCCCGATACGCTGATAGGGCGTGTAACAGGATAAGCATGAAAACACCAGTTTTTATTCGCTTTCACGTCTATCAGTATGGGAAAGGAGAGGCATTAGATTTGAGAGCGTACACCTTTCCCCGGAGGTGGTAGGCTACGCTGTTGATGACCGAAAGCCAGCGGCTAAACAACTACACGGGTCGACGACTTAACAAGGGCTCTTACGGGTACTGCGTTCTGGCGGGAACTTACTACGCTGGGCTATGGGATGCAGTTCTGCTGTGCTAACAGAAAGATACGGAGTCTAGCCGGAGGATCGTGCAAGTTCCTCCCGCTACTACTACCCACTCCTTAGAAGCCAGCTGAAGGTGACCTTCACTGGCGGCCACACCCTTATGACACTACGAAGCATTAGGACGACCAGCGGGTGTACCAGCCAGCGGCAGCCGAAGTGTAAACTGCATATGATAAACATGAAGCTAGCATCTGAACATCACATTATTTGATGGCGGACTAGCGGCTGCAGCTCAGCGGCTGGAAAGCAATACGAAGAGGTTGGGAACCATTCGTTCGTCCCGGACCACGCCTCCCGGAAGCTAGAATCCTACATCTGTAGGTCCCATCGCGACTAGAAGACTGAAAGACGACTGGCGGCAGGATCGAGTCAACCTTGTGAGTCAGCGGGAGTTAGAAGAAGCGGATTGTACCTGACACAACCATCAGAAGATGAGCACGCCATAGAGGCTAGGCTCTGGATTCATGTGGAGTAACTCCAGCGGGAGGACAGAATACTCAGGGTTTAGATATCCCTGCGGTACGATTGGCCATCCACCCGTTGGCGGCGCGACACGGTTTTATCCTCTTCAGTTCCTTTCATCTCCTTTAGTGACCTCCAGTTTGTATAAAAAGACTGTGCTTGAGCATGTATTAGCCAGTATACTATCTGCCCGGAAATCGGGGTGAATATAGTGGACTCTTGAGATAAAAGACATACTTTTGATATTCAGAAGAGGGCCGGACGAAGCAAAGTCTTGAACAGTCCTCGGAAGCACGAGACATAAGTGCCCCCGCTCGAACGAGGTAGCCGCCACGTAACTGCCCCCGTCCTGCAGCTTCCGCCGCCATTGATATAAGTGCCCGCATCATCTCTTGTGGTTCAGGAGTGGTCCCCGCCGTTCATAGAAGTGCCCCTATCACTGTAGTTCCGCCGCCTGTGGTTTGTGTGCTGCCTTCGACGATATACCCGATAGTGCTATTGGCCCGTGTAAGAGCCCCCGTTGCTGCTCGCCGCCACCTTCGGTGTAACTGCCCCCGTCGCTGTGCTGCCGCCGCTCTCGATATAAGTGCCCGCATTCCTTAACCAGGAGTCCCCGCCATTCGTGTAATTGCCCCCGTAGTCAGAGGCCGCTGCCTTCCGTGTAACTGTCCCCGCGAGTAGTAGCCGCTGCCATCCGGTCGAGACCCATCTTTGGTGTAGCGCCGCCACCTGCAGTAGAAGTGCCCCCGCTCCTAGCCAGAGCCACCGCCATCTGCGTAACTGTCCCCACGTTGTCGAGCCGCCGCCAGCCGTGTTCCCGTTGTACCAAGTAAGGCCTGTCTGTTGACGGTCTGCTCTGCAACCGCTACCCGTTGGCTTGGTGTCAGCCGTTGTTGAAATTCTGTTTCCCTCAAGAGTTGTCTGGCGGTCATTAGTCTTCCTATTGAACCCCTCAATTTTCTAGCGGCCAGAAGTCCCTGCTCTTGCATAACAAGTGCCCGAATGGCCCGTTGTTGTTGCTTCCCCGCTACAAAGACATTACTTTTACTTCCCTTGCACACCCTCTTGAAGGGTGATACGTACCCTACTTCCCCGAACACATTCACGACATTTGGAGTTGGAGTTTGTGATATATTTTGTTGATTTGGATTGTTGGATTGGATTGTGTCTAGTGACTCTGTTCGCTGCTCTCTCTGATTTGGTAGTTTGAGTTGGCATATTGATTACACGGCTGCACCCAAGTGCACCGTTTCAACGCACGGGAGGCGAAAGGACGACCGGGCGGACGCGACCAGAGCAAAAGCAAACGCAAAAGTAGAGAAACGGGGCTGCGTGTAGGGAGCGGCGCACGCATGCACAGCATTCATGTGTACTCTGTACGCTGCATAGACGAAAAACATAACCGCGCCCCGAGACGAGACATTTCTAGGGCGAGGGATAGATTATTTCAGATCTGGAGTCGATGGATCAGGAGATGCAGGCGAACGGAATGACACGAGGCCGGACAGCACCCTCAATAGTACACCAGATCATCAACGGGGGGCGACGGAAAGCGGGGTGCGGTCTCGCAGGTCGTTGCTAGTATCTCGAGAACTGCCAGACGAGACTAGAGACGCGTGAAGAAACAAAATGGGGGCGCGTGAATCATGCGCAACGGCGAACAAGCGACTCCGCGTCTGCGCACGCGCGTACAGGGTGAGGTGGGTAAGCGATAGCGATAGATGCATAGGCAGGGCGTCGCGCTGTGGGACGTATTTTGGTTTGTGTGTCCGTCTCTCGGTGCTGGGCACCCGACGCGGCGCTCATGCAACAGGTATGGCGGTGGTGGCCGGCATCGCATCGATGGGCCGTGACCTCGGGCAGCCGTGTGGGGCAGATGTGCGTCTGCGGGAGGCGAGTGATGGGAGATGGGGCGATAGCGGGATGAGGCGGCGAGCGCGGCATGAAGGTGAAACGACGGCAAGCAGCAAAGCGGGAGGGAAAGGGAAGTACACCGGGCAACACCAGACGCCTGCCACGCACCATCTCCTAACAATTGAAATACTTGCACTCCTTGACTCAAGGATATGCCCTTTCTCGCGGCATCTAGCGCCTTGGTGGGCGTGGGGCCCGGGTTTGGACAGTTCTTGTGCTGGTGGCCTTCGACATCATGGGCTGCGTACATTCGGACTATTGGTGGCTTTCGGGACGCCAGTTGGCTGAATGGAGCAGAGAGGAAATGCGAAGAGGAAGAGATAATTATACAATAGCACCACTCTAGGGCGATCTCAATACTTGAAGCAGTAGAAGCTGAGCAAAAGGGAGAGCGTTGGGGGCGGGAGGTACCGACAGCGGACGGACAAGCGAGTGCATCACCAGCTGAGTGCATCATCCCGGGCCTCTTACGCCCTTCCCCGGTGGTCTCCGCCGGGGCCTCGGTCGATGCAGGCCGGGCATTCCCCCAGTCTAGGGCGACCGCAATGTAGAAGCCGAGCAAAGGGGAGAGCGGGAGGCACTGACAGCGGGAGCGGACGAGCGGACGAGCGAGAGCAGAGCAAAGTGAAAATGATGAGATCGTGCATCACGTGTGAGAGATGGCGTGGCGCCTAAGGCTCCAACCATTTAGTTTTCGTTTACGGAGTCCTGTAAACTAAACGGTAAACGGCTCATAAACGTTTACAAATGTTTACAAAATATTTAAAAACGGATAAATTTGACAAAATATATTCATTGAGTGTGGAACGCAGGTAGGTGAGACGGGGTTGACTTGAATAGGTCAACTGGAAGTTAGCTTCTCTATTTTGACTTTTTTTGACTTCCACACCTTTCACCTGCTGGTTCCGTGCATCCACAGGTGGGTTTCAAGATGGAGGTGTACTGATGCGGGACTGGTCACTGGGTGCGTGAATTTCCAAGTGCCCACACTGGAGATTCATAAGGATTTAGATTTTTGAAGAATCAACAGTGTGCATCATCACTGCACACCATCCATCGACATCGCTGGTGTGGTGTGTCACAGCCGCCGGCAAGCTGAAGTCCGAGATGCCCGGAACCGACATTGAACCAAGTGCGAGGCCAAACCTAGCATAGGACCAGCCATAATTTAAGCTCAAGATGAAATTTAAACCGTTGCTACACAATTTCCGACTCAAATGTGGTGGTGAGTTGAGCTGAATGGTGGGTTGAAAATCATCAAAGATATTGCCGTTTAAACCGTTTTTAAACTGTTTTTTTTACTGTTTACCGAGGTCCGTAAACTAAATGGATTATTACAGCTAATTGCAGTACCTAAGGCGCGGATTAAAAATCTCTGTTTTGAGATGTTTTCAAAGAATTCCCGATATCTCAGTCAGTTCTTCACTGATTCACATGAAAACTATATAGATCTACTCAGCTAATTCATACGCAATTAGTGATAGAAAGAAATCCATGAAAATATTATGTATTTGGAATTTTTTGGTTTTGAGCTGTTTTCACACCAAAAGCTGTCTAGCATTCCGAGAACATATCCCAGTGGTCTGATATATTGGGAAGGACAACATGTAGAACTGAGGGAATTAGTGATAGAGCCAGAAACATATGAGATTCTTCAATAAATACAATGTTTACAGTATCTTTCAAGGCCAAAACTGGTGAATGTATCTGATGGAGCTGCAGGGACTGTAAAGTAATTTATCTGTATTTCTGGCTCTATCACTAATTTCTTCCAGTCATACATGTTGTCCTTCCCCAAAAATTAGGCCACTGGAACATGTTTTCAGCATGCTAGATGGTGTTTGGTGTGAAAACAGCCCAAAAGGAGAAAATTCCAAATACATAATATTTTCATGGATTTCTTTCTATCACTAATTGCGTATGAATTAGCTGAGTAGAGCTATATAGTTTTCATGTGAATCGGTGAAGAACTGACTGAGATATCGGGAATTCTTTGAAAACATCCCAAACTAGAGATTTTTAATCCGCGCCTTAGGTACTGCAATTAGCTGTAATCCGTTTACAAACGTTTAGAAACGTTTAGAAACGAAAACGGTTTCCACGGACCAACGTTCATTGGATTCGTGATTCGCGCGTAGACCTGGGTGCGAGCGAGCGTGGGAGGCTTCGCCAAACAATGGCATCCCTTATTCAACCCTAACGTGAGCCTCAACTGGAGAGATAGACGAACTGAGTTTTGTAGAATGTCGTTGGTGGCCATGTTGCGCCTGTGTTCTGAGAGAAACGGAAGCAGAAGTGTGGCAATGGAGGTGAGCACATCGAGACTGCGGGAAGACATACATAGTTATAAATGGCATGGCAGGTGCAGGGACAAATCCAGAGGGGGCCTGGAGAAAATGACGTGACTGACGCGGCAGTGATGTGTACTGTTATGGAATGGGGGTGATTCCAAAGTTCACTAGAAACCCGTTAGCTTTCCGGTGTAAACGCGAACACAATAAGCACACAAGCCACAGGCTTGTTACCACTTATTGCGTAAGAGATGTCCTGGGACTTGACGAGTGCAAGACGTTCGTCAAGGCCGTTAGACAGTTGTTGTCCTGGGCTTTGACGAGTGCGAGATGTTCGTCGAAGCCGTTAGACTGAGTGGGAGGGGAGGCAGTTAAGCGAGGCGCGAGGGTGCGTTTAGAGCAAAGAGGGTTGAAGGTTAAAAGTAAATGATATTGTCCAGTGCTTGTGGCTTATATACTCTGGTGTAACCATAGGAATATAAGAGCAAAAGATGTTGGAAATAATGGTGGTTGGTATCCAAAGATACCAAGGATTTTGAAATAAGTATAAATGGTAGGTAGGAGGGAAGTAGGGATTGGCACGGAGTGAGGCAACGGGAATTCCTGGGACTGGAACAGTCTCCAGGTCTGGTATCAGAGTCGTCTGATTTCCCCATCACCCACTCGATTCCGCCACGCCACTGATGGCTGATCGGTTCGGCAATCGTCGGCCGCCCACCTGTGGGCTCCAAAACCGAGTTGTCCAATTTCTCGATCACCCGCAAATCGCCGCACTGCCACCGGAGAATGCCGAACCCGTGTCATTCTCTCGCAGCGTCTCGCTTGTGTATGCTCTTTTGATTCTCGCTTCGCCTTCAAGCTTGGGGTCGGTGTTTTCTCAAAGTAGGATTTCGGGAGGAAGGTAATGTATGGGTGTCCTCAATCTATCCGTTGGTTGCACTTATGATGATGTTTTGTTCAACATTTCAGCATGGTCCCTAAACTTATAGCTGTTGATCCTTCCTCAACAAGCACACCCAAAGGCAGTTTATCAAATTTTCGGCTTCCAATGTGCCTTTTCTTGTAGGAATTCCAACCCGTTATTCAATCCTCACTCTGGCTTTGATTGGCATCCTTCTGATACTCCTCCTATAGTCCCAGGAATGCCCGGAGGGTCTTTTTGAATAGGAAATACTCGAAACAGTATCAACTCACGGTCGTTGAGTCCAAAATGACTATATCCATGACACTTACCGACACGCCGTGTGTCCAGACATCGCAATCATCAGTCAGCTACTAAATTATTTTGAATCATTATAATTCCGGACGGCAACGTACGTGCATCGATCTCGTCCTTCATTCTCCCATTCAACGCAGCTCAACGGTGGTAACAAGCCAAGGAATTTCATTGATACTTTTCCCACGTGAGCCGCTGCTGTGTCTACTCAATTGGACAGAGTTGAGCGGAATTTCTGGGATGTCATCGGTGGCCATGTTGCGCCAGTACCTTGGGCTTGAGGGAAAGGAACCAGGCAAGAAAGAAATAGAATATAATTGTAAGCATGTCGTGGCCGCGGGGAAGGGCGCACATACACATCTAACTTGAGCCTCAATTGGAGAGATAAACGAACTGAGTTTCGTAGAATGTCGTCTTGAGCTGTTCAGTTCCAGCAGCCTCAAATACGAAGCCTTCAGGTAATATTAATCTGCCAACACACTCATTTCAGAACGCCTCCATAAATTAATTCAGAATCGGGGACCAGAGCTCGGAACAATATATTGAAACTCCGCCACAATATTTGTTTACTCTCTGGCGCTCCGGAGAACAAACAGGCGCACCAACAAACATCCTAGGCGGAAACATTCAATAGAATACACTCCCATGACTAATGTGGTCTAGAGGTATGATAGTGGCGGCCCCAACCTTTCCCTCTGCAAAACCCACTATCGACTCCGCTCTGATCCGGGTACGATAAGCCGACGGCATTTTCTGGTGACACACGAAGCAAGACCGACATATCGGCTGAACAGGATTGGGATGCCAAAAAAATGTACACTGGGCCCAAAAACAGGGGAAATGGGCACAAAGCAGAGGGAAAGCAGGTCTGATGTTTTAATCCGAAATTCTGCTCGAGCGGCTTTCTAGTGCTCTGATTTTGTCTGCTGATCAATTTCATATGATGATTAGTTGTTTGTTCGTGTACCTTAATGGGACGAAATCCATCCTCCCTAGAGTAGCTACACTTAAAGCCAATAAGCAGTACGATATTCCTTTTTGTATTTCGAGCGACCTCTTCCCCCAAATTACTTGTGAGCACTGCGCAAACGTACTCTACAATCCAAGTCAACGCGCACGAATCATTACAATGATTACATGGCGACCCACTCCTTGCCGAGCGGCTGCGGCAAACACAGCGTCTGTGCGCGGTGAACGGCATTTTCTCCCAGCCTCTCCGTTTACTTACCCTGCGACTATCCCACTGCACCCAGCCGCCAAGAAACGTACACTCTTACAATGCGATGGACAAAAACGGTTTCACTTGATTTAGACAATTCTCTTGAACGATCACGTTTTCATACACAACGCTTCGCTTATCGTAACTATTAGGACTACACCGGTCTCTGTGGCCACTACCACGAGAGACTTAAGAGACCGCAATGCTCTCCCAGTTGACTCTACGACAAACAAACATTAGCAGTGTTCTTTCATCAAAACATAAAAACAAAAAAGCACTCAGAAAACTTACCCAGCAGGCGCAGTTGCACATCCGTGGCCGTTATTGTGCACCTTGTTGGCGCCATGGGTGCAAGCATCGTTGTGGCCGCCTGAGATGAAGAACTTGATGGTGTCCGGGACACCGGAATATTTGATGGACTTGGTCGAACCGCCGCCCAGAGTGAAGCACTCTCCTGCCGGCACGTGGAAAGTCTCTCCCTTAGTGCCGCTGCAGTCCGCCCCGGCAAAGCCAGTGACTTCGGCCGACATCGCCAGAGAGGCGGAGGCGAGGAGAGCGGTGGTGATGAAGACGACGTTGAATTGCATTATGGTGAGATTGCGGAAATTCTGAGCGAGAAAAGAGGAGAGTTAGATGAGGAAGAGGATGCGTTAACAGAGGAGTCGAGATGCTAACCTGATGAAAAGTAGGAAGTTGAACTGAGTGAAAACACCCAAATGACCAGATATTTATACGGTTTCCAGCGTCCGAGATTCCCGTGCTTGAACTAAGGCCTTTACGAAAATTATCAGTCCCATTCGCTTGCATTGAGTGGAGCACAGATATTATCCCACAGTCCCCGTAGACTACAGCCCGAATGAAATCCACTGCGAGTGTTGCATGTGTCGGTTAGAACTTTGCAACTCCCGAGTCGAAACATCGCGGGGCCTCCACTGCCGCACCCACAACCGCACTCCGAGTCCTTGGCGGTACCTCCATACTAAAAGTGTCAGTTCTGATTTCTTCCGCTCCTGGTTTCTATTACACCATGGTCTTGGCGTACCGTTTTTGGGAACCTGTTTGGCTCCGTTATGTCTTGCTCTGATTTTTTCCGCTCCTGCTTCCCCCGATGCAAGAATATATTCCTTGAAGACAAAACTCTTTATAAAATTACGCCATGGTCTTGGCGTTACGTTTTTGGGAACCTGTTTGGCTCCGTTATGTCTTGCTCTGATTTCCTCCGCTCCTGTTTTCTCTGCAAGAGTATATACGGAGAAAGCAAGAGTAGATTCCCTTCAGAGCCAAACCGGTTCCCAAAAACGGAACGTCAAGACCACGACGTAATTTCATAAAGAGTTTGATACGCCATGGTCTTGGCGTTCCGTTTTGCCGTTTCGCTCCATTATGTCATGCTCTGATTTCTTCCGCTCCTGCTTTCTCGTATATTCCCTGAAGACATAACGGAGCCAAACGGGTTCTCAAAAGCGGAACGCCAAGACCCTGGCGTAATTTCATAAAGAGTTTGACAGTTTGGCATATCTGTGTCCCACTCCGCTTCATGGTGTTCCCCTCGTCAAGGGCTTGCATCCAAGTTTACAATGTTCCGCAAAGGGAGGAGGCGGCCAACAAACAAAGGCCGCCGATCCCTTGTATCGCATAATACTGCCCACTACTCTGTTATCTCCGGATGACGATTTCAAATTTCAAGGTCGGGAACAACGGGATCAGAACAAGGGGGTCAAAACAAGGGCGGAGACAGCCGCAGGCCGTCGACCACCTTGTATCGCATAATACTGCCCATTACTCTGTTCTGGGCTGTGATAGCCGGAACAGCGCTGCAAGTTAAGAGTCACTTTGATGGCACTCACGGCCCACGGGAGGACATCGGGTTGGTAGGACATCAAAACTTTCCCTGGCTGTCGCGGGAGCGCATCAACTTGACCGTTGACGGCGTCAATATTTCTCCGATTCTTGGCGCGACCTGGAAGGCAGGATCCGGGTAAGTTGACGTTGGGGCCTGCACTTGGACATCTTTATGGGTCTCAAATCCCTTCTGGATGGCACTCACGCCCCACGGGAGGGCATCAGGTTAGTAGGACATCAAAACTTCCCTGGCTGTCGCCGGAGCGCATCAATTTGATCCCGTCAATATTTCTCCGATGCATAAAACCAATGCTTGGTCGCAGAACATCAACCAGCAATCTCCAACCATGAACCTTGTGTCTAATATCCTCTTTGCATCCTTCCTTGCCCTTGCAGCTGCAGCTCCAGGTGTGCAGTTTGCCTTCCTCTGGGAAGAAAATAATTTTAATCTTGGGCAGGGACACTCAATACCTCTGGTGCTTCCCTCATGCTGAGGAACCAGACTGTCAATGAGGCTAGCATTAGCAACGTTACTGGTGATGCAGCAGCAGCGCACCAGGTCCGAGGTAATAGGCGAAGAATCTTGAGAGAATAATCTAATTTCTCCCCAGTGACGTTCTACACTCCAAATGGCGGTGTCGGAGCGTGTGGTCATTCAATAAAGACATCCGCACATGCTGTGGCACTGGCGAGTGCGCAGTACAACGGCGGTGCTCACTGCGGGAAGAAAATCAAAGTCCAATGTAAGTTAATCTATTGATCACTGCCCAGCTTCTGTTGACGTTAGGTGTACTGCAGACAACGGCAAGTCAGTTATAGCCAAAGTTGTTGATCTATGTCCTGGATGCCCCAGTGAAGGACTTGACCTGACACGGGGTGCATTCAAGAAGTTGGCAAAGCCTGCTGTTGGAGTTATTGAGGCGAATTGGCACTTTGTCTGAGAGTAGAATGCTCGGGTATGTGTTGAAAGGGGGGAGAACTGTCAAATGATAGTTTTGATATATGTGATTGGCAAACAATGTGTGCATATTGGCAAGCCCTCTGGGTGTGATTATCGCGTTATTTCGCCCATAGCGAGTAAAAGGTGACAGCCATCAACATACTTCAATGATGGGAAATAATTCTCTAGGTCATCACCAAAAGTGGGAGAAATATACAAGATCTTATAACAGGATAAAGATCGGATATAGGGGTAGTTGTGACAGCCAAGACGCCACAAGTCGATTCAATGTGTAGCCATTGAATTTGCCAGACTTTGAAGTTTAGAACCAGGCGGCTTCCACATGTAGGGTCTCCTACCGATGTCATGTTAAGCGGACACAGGCCATCTGCTACTGAGTCTTGCTCCTTCCTACAGTACATTGAAGCTTGGTTGTATGCGGGCGACTAAGTACTATGGTGAGGGAAACGAAAACGGCAGAAGTTCCTTTTTGGCTTGAATGCGCAGCTGGGTTCAAGTTCAACACCAGCAGATCCCGAACCCTCCCGGCACAGTTAACTGATAATATCCTAGACTCGTAACCAGTCTCCCTATGAATGTCAGCTCGGACACGGTCTGCCCAGATTGTGCGACTGAGTTTTTCCGTCTGCAGATCGAGAACGTTTACTGCCAACTGGTCGAGGGATCTGCAGAACTTCAACTTCTGCCTGCTGTCAGAACCGGATCCAGGGCAGCGAAATCCGGCACAGAAGAGATCTCCTCATGTTGTAACACCTATCCAGCCTCTTTCAAAGCCATGAGCAGCTATTTACTCGGCCTGGGATAGTATCTGCAGTTACCGCGTGGAAGAACCGGGACAGAGTACCTGGCGAGCTAAAAACCATGCAAGATTCGGATGTATGGCACACTATCAAGGGGCCTGATGGTGAATCTATTTTCTTCGGAGGGAAATGCGATGAAGAGATTCGCCTTGGTGTTACATTCAGTCTGGATTGGTAAGGGTATGATTCTGCTAGATTGAACTTACACTAAGAAATTCATGTTTGGATGGAAGACCAGTAACTATGGTGCTAGCCACTCATCCGGTGCGATGAGTTGTTGTATACAAAACTTTGCGAATCACTTAAAGTGAGTGCGTACATGCTTAGTTTCTCATTTGGGTCGCAGGTTCAAAACGCGTTGTATGGATATCGGGCTGAGCACTTGAATCTCAACACTATAAGCTGTGCGGCTTTGCAGATCACAGTCACAGAGAAGCACCGTGCACCATCAGTAACAAGTCACTGCGAAATGGTTCGAGTTGAATTTTTTCTTGGTGAATAAATTTAATGAATTTCTCCAGAATATCCGCCAAGAGATAGGGAAGAGCATGGGCAATGATTGTATGCTTCTCTTTTGTTTTCATGTTTGTAGTCTAAAACAATTCAAGATCCCGATGGTGTGGGATACATTCATCAAGGATGCGGAAAAATCCTACGAAACCGCACTGCAGAGGTATAAAGCTGAGAAAGAGGCATGGCGTAGATCCAGAAAGCGCAATAAGGGTGAAGAACCAACACCTCCGTCTCCGCGGATGGTGCGGGGCGAAGAGACCAATTTTCTTTTATTTGCACAGGCGCTGAAAATCCTAGTGGGGAGCTCCATCCGGATAGACCAGATACCAAGAGTACGGACTCTCCTCGAGAAATGTCTCTTGGAATTTTCCAGTGTAAGTTTTTTATATCCATACAATCTTTGCCCCTGACTATAGTTCAGCTCTATGGGGAGGACCAAATGAAACCCAACCATCACTGGGCAGTACACATTCCGGACCAGATTCTCGACTTTGGCCTGGTGTACACATTCTGGGCATTCCTCACGGAACGTTTGAACAAGATTCTGAACAGTAATAACTGGACTGGTGGGCTCTTGGAAGTCTCCACGATGCGTGAGTTTCATAGGAAGGCCGGTTTGATCGCATGGTATGACTAATATTTGAGTGCGAATTTCTTTGACATCAAATCTCAGATCGACAGCATGCGGTTGCGGGCTGATCTCCCTAAGCTGGAGCTTATCACAGAGTTAACTGATGATGTGCGGGAGGCTTTTGGAACTGTTCAAGATGCTGTACGGGATGGTACTTTGACGAACAGAATTTTCTCTAACTAACTGGGTGAAAAAGTATATGAGTTTTTCACTTGTATTTTCAGTCAAAAGTTTGGTGGAAATTTCATAATTTGTTCATTAGTTTTTCACATGTTTCAAAATTTTTACCCCATTTCTGGAAAATGTGCGAAAAACTCATGAATTTTTCATTCAATGTCTTCCTGGAAAAGTAATGAAAAACTTTCTTAGTTTTCCATCAGTTTTCCATTAGTTTTTGACCTCAAAAGCTTGAATACTTCAACCAGTGTACTTCTCTCTCTTGCCTCAGCCCAATGCCAACGGTCATGTACAATCCGGCTATCGCTGTGCGCTGTCAAAGCTCAATCGCAGCCCATTGCTACGGAGCGACTGGGCATTTAATTTCTGGTGTTCTTGCGCTGTACCCAATAGGGTTGTTCGCAGGAGTCATTTTTGGCTCCTTTTTGGCTCCCTTTTTGAAATTTCCCTCTCCTTTTTGGCCTGTGAGATGCAGTTTTAAACAGTCTTTCAGACGATTTGATGGCAGAATCACTACTTATTCCTTAAGATTTACAGGCTTATCGCACAGCCGCGTCCCTTATCGCATCGCCTCGTCCCGTTTGATCACCGTGATCGGATAGCCGCTTCCCCTTTAGGCCACAACCGCTTTAGGCCACAATCACCGTCTCAGTCCCTGTGAGTTTTGGCTTGGTTCGGTTCTCTGCGGACTCCTAGCTTTCTCTGCCCTGTGGTAACGGTGCCCTTTAATCTTTTGGTAACAGTACCTCCCTTTGGTAACGGACATGCCTCGTTAGCAAGGAATACAAAGGTATATTTATTCGCGTAACCAGATGGTGTCGTATATATGTTCGGTACTGTAGAATATAAGGAATATATCAGTAAGAATAAAAGAGATGCTAATATGAAATATGATCATAAAATATGTCGTTGAATCTGAATTCAAGTTACTGTCAACGGCGTTGTCGGACAAGTCAATTACGCGCGCGAATAGCAGCAAGTAACGGTGTGATCTTGGGATACTCAGGATACGCCATCTTGAAAGTGTCGTCACTAGAACCCATACTGTAGGAGCTTGAGTTTAAGATTGGTGCAATATAGGAAAATCTCACCGTTCATATTCTTTTTTTTTTTTTTTTTTTTGAGGAGCGATGAGCGGACAAGCAACTGATAAAATCAGCCCATGCCGCACGCTTTTCTTTGCGGCACGAGCCGTCGAAAAGAAAATTAGGAATCCACTAGGGTGATACATTGACGTACGCCGGTGTACGGCAGTGTAGGACTCACCCCACCCCCGCAGCATGCTGCCGAGGTGGGGTCATACCCACTAAAACCCTAGACTGACGGATCTGTGCGACCGTCAGATTTTCGGCATCCTTTATGATTCCTTTCCATGTATTCTGGACCTTCTTGAAATTCAGGGCACGGTTCCCGAACTTTTTTATGTCCGTCAGCAGAAAATCTGTTCTTATTCTCGTGTTGATGCACGCGCGCCACTTGTTCTGAAGCTCGTTCACGGAGAAGTATTGGTCCGGATCGCTGCCGCGCTCGATGACTCGTGTGCATCGGAACTTCCAGATCAGGTGTGCTGTCTCGGAGATCAGTATCCGATACAGCCGGTTTGCTCCCAGGTCCTTTTTGCAGATGTGTTTTCGACGTTCACTAGTCCGCAAGCAAGAACACGGCCTAAGCTTATCTCTGGCCAGGCATAGCCTTTCTCTTCCCATAACTCCTTAGCTAGGTTCCATAGAATTTCACGGCCCGGGGCTTCGCAGTCTACAAGAATATGCTCCATAGACTCGTCTACTTGGCAATGCTGGCATATCGCCCAGTGCTCAAAATTCGGTATGCTCCTCCAACGTTCACCTATTTTGAAGGCTTGATGTAGACACTTCCACAGGAAAACCCGGGTTGTTCTTGTTATATCTTGACTCTGGATCGACTTCCAGATATCTCCGTCTGTCGGAGTCTTGCCCGAGAGATCCCTTGCTGCGTGTCTCGCAACATCCAGCATAGCTCTTGTTTTGACGCGCTCCGGGGTCTTCCTTTGCGCTTTTATGGCCTTGTATAGCGAGCTCTGGGTGCTTCTGCTCAGTCTGGCACCATTGAGGTCGTGTGCCCCGGGGATATGTGTCTGAATCTGGGCTGGTTCTCCCTCATCTGAGTCTTGTTCTGCCAGCTCCTGGGCCTCCTTAGTTCTGTAGTCTGGCAGGTCACCCACCATCTGGAAGGATGACCTCTCGCCGCGTCCTCGGAGGGCAGCCGCTGATGCTTTCAATAATATTCTGTCTGGGACATCCAGCCAGTCCTTGTCCTCAAGGGATTCCAGGTCAATGGTAAGCGCTCGCACTATTCTCCTTGATTTAATTTTGAAGTGTAGGATGTGGCTAGTAGGGGCCGTCTGGATCGCGTGGAGAATCGTGGCTACAGTTCCTGCCTCTTTTGAGCACAACTCTAGGGGTACTGGTACCCTGTTGTTCCGGTCATCATCCTGACCGAACCAGACGCTTCCGGCTGCAACGTGCTCGCCATCCTCATTGATGTAGTGAGTGCTTCCAATGTATATTGTTACGTCTGGATGTTCCTCCTGATCTTCATCCCTTTCAAGCTGGTTAGCTGGGATGCCACACATTGCATCGCCGAAGAGGCGGTAGCCGTCCTCTAATTTGGTCAAGGAAATTCTGGGGTCGAAAATTACCGGTTCGTCCTCCTTAAGGGCATTAAGATTTTCCTCTGTCTCATCGGCCGATAGGTCCGCGTTGGTTTGGACGGCCTCACGTCTAGGGTCCCATTTTTCGAAGAGGCAGTCAAGGAGCTTGATGGCCTCTTCACAGCATTTGTACGGGGATTCACAGCCCAGGCTGTGATCATGCCTGCAGCAATTGCAGGCACAGTTTTTCCTTCTACTGTGACGTAAGTAGTTCCTTTCGACTAGCTCCAAGGCGTCTCTTGTTGACCGCACCCCATGGTTTTCTCTCAGGCAACTCGCAAGAGTACTATTGTTTTTTCTTCTGTTGTCGGGGTTCCAACCTATGTGGAAGAAGAAAGGGAGTTCTCCCTTTATGTCTTTCGATAACGCCAGTGCGTCGAACTTCAGGCGGAATTTCTTTGCTGATTTAAGCATGTGCTTCAGGGTCTTCGGTAGTTTTTTCTGCAGAGGCTGCCATGTTTGTTTGAAAGGGCTTATCCTCACTTTTTCGTTGACTATTATACCCTCCGGAATACTTTTCCGGAAACTTTGATCCGTCAGTGTGCACCACTTGGCGCGCTCATTCGGGTCACTTGTTAGGTAGTCCCTCAGGTTTTTAGCTTAATAGCGTTGTTCCTGTCTTGTATTGACAGCAGGTTAACCCCTCCCCTCTCGATCGGGAGGTATAGTATGTCATGGTCGATAGGTGCGACTTTCTTTCCAGCCCACATAAAGGTCTTAATCCTCTTATCTAGGTATTCCTCGGTTTCCTTCGGCATCCCTTGGACTGTTGTGAGATATTGGGTCATGCCCCCGACCACCATGTTCACGATTTTCGCCCTCCCATTGAGTGTGGGGTTAGAAATGTTCCAGGCGGCCAGCTTCTTTTCAATTTTCTCAATTGTTGGGGTCCAAACCGATACTTGGCTCACTTTGTTCCCTTGCCAGCTTCCCAGGATCCGGACGGCCTCAGCATCCTTCGTAATCTCAATGTGTTGAGGTATTTCAGCGTGATCGTGGTTCAGCTTTCTTTCCTCTATTACTTTTGCCGATATGCGGAGCTTCCAATTGGTATGATCTGTGTCTTCCCTTTGTTAAACTTGGCGCCTGATGCTTTGCACCATATGTTCAGGATTTCCTCTAAATCCTCAAAGCGGTCTTCTTTCGAAAGGCACACTGTTGTGTCATCTGCAAAGAGTGCGGTGATAATTCTTTCTGCCTCTCCTGGGCACTTATAGCCTTTAAGCTTAGAGCGTCGTATCATCTGAGCAAGAGGCTCTATTGCTAGATTGAAAAGCAGGCATGAAATGGGGTCACCCTGACGGACTCCCCGGGTAACGCGGTATCGGGAACTTTTCTCCCCGTTTACCACTACTGACGTGTACGCATGTTCATAGAGGGACTTGATCGTGTTAATGAAATGGTGCGGGAAGTTCGCTTCCTCCATGGTTTTCCACAGGTAATCATGTTGTATTTTGTCGTATGCCTTTTCCTGATCCAGCGCAACAACAGCGCCTCCCTCCGCATTTTCTTCAGCGTAGTTTATTATGCTCTCGATGAGTTTTATCTGGTCGGAGATACTCCTACCCGGTATGAATCCTGCCTGATCTTTGTGGATTATTGATGGCACCGTTTCTGCCAGCTTGATAGCCAAGGCTTTCGTGAAGATTTTATAATCGGTATTCAGCAGGATTATAGGTCTGTAGTTGGCGACATTTCGCTTGTCATTCTTGTGCAGGAGGCACATCCATCCTTCTGCGAAATTTGTATCGGGGTGGACTCCGTATTTTTCAATGTCATTGTAGACCATGCATAGCATCTTTGCAATGTCCATGGACCTTTCCGGTGAGTCCTTCGACTTCTCGTATTTCTCATTGATGACTTTCCACAGCTCATGTATAAGACCGTCTATTCCGGGTGCTTTTCCGTTTGGGAGCCGCTGATTACCCTGGCAACGTCTCCTCGCGTCAAGTATTGTGACAATTTTGCCTTATTTTGTTGATCTAACTTCTTTACGCCCTTCAGGGCTTCTTGAGTTGCCTTCTCTTTCTCCTCAGGGTCTATGATCCCTTCCGATTGGAGACCCTCGTGGAAGTCCCGGGCTAGCTCTGCCATCGCATCAGAGCGGGTCACATATACGGGAGCAGTGTTCGCCCTTAAGGCCTTAAATCAGGTTTGGCCAGCCTTTAAGGCCTTATAAAGGTTAAGGGCTTAAATTAAGGGCCCATTTAAGGCCTTTGAATATTTTTTCCCACGGGTGGTATCTTCAGCCAGAGTGGTAAGTTTAACACTATTTATTGCAGACATTGAACATTGAGCATTTGCGAGTATTCTACTGCTTCTCAGTATAAATACCTATAATCTTTTGGATATCAACATGGCTTGAAAGTTAAAATTCTCAGTTGATTGCCGTGTTGAGATTCACGTACCAAGCCTGACTGCCAGGCTCCAGCATACGCGCGCAAAAAGAAAGGAAACCAATTCGCGGGGCAACCACGTGATGATTCACGTGCGGATTTAAGGCCTTAAAAAGGTCTTGAAGTTCTGCCGAAAATTTATAAGGCCTTAATTAAGCCCTTAATGAAGGCCATAACATTTAAGGCCTTTGCCCTTTGGGCGAACACTGTACGGGAGGGTTGGACTCCGGGACTTGGAGGCTGAAGGTGGGGTCTCTCGGTTTTCTCGCTTTGTTTGAAGATGTCCAGTAACTTGTTGCAGTGGACTCGCCATCAAGTCTGCTTCTAGCGGCGGTGTTATCCCTTATACTTTGAAAACGTATCTTTTCCGCAGCATCAATTTTTTCCTGGATTGAGGCGGCTTCAGTTTGCCTCTCGTCCTCTCCTTTGAGGGGACTGTTAAGTGTCTCTTTCATATTGCGCTGCATTTCAGCTATATCTCTATCCATCATGGGGATGGCGACCTTCTCACATTGGCGAAATATAGCCGTAAAATCCTCCTTCATAGATTTCAGGATTAACTGCGGGTTGTCATTGTGCGTTCTTTTCTCTAGTATGGATTCCATCCGGGACTCAGCTTCTTTTCCGACTGATAGGATGTGATCCAGGACCTTGTCCTTAAGAAGGAACTGTTTCATCACCCATCGCCCTTTACCTATGAAGGGCATGTTCGGGTTCGAGTACTTAACAGAGACGAGCTGGTGGTCAGTGTCAATTCCAGAGGATTCAATTGTCCAGTCTGACGTGTGCTGGAAGATTTTGTTTGTTACCAAGATCCTATCAATCCTTAATTGACCGTTTCTGTCCTCTCCGCTTTGCAGGTATGTGTATGCTTTCACATCTGGTAAGGTTCGTCTCCAACCGTCTATCAAGTTTAGCTTTCTCTTGAAGTTCCGCATCGCCTCGGGAATTGCCCTGGCGTCTTTGCGGTGGAGGCAGTCTGTCTATAGCCTCCTCGACCATGTTCCAGTCGCCAGGGTAATGTCTGGTTTTGCAAGATTTCGCATCTTCTCCTCAATGATTTCCAGATCATGAGCGCTCTCGACGTGGTCGTTGGGCAGGTATACTGCTAGAACCGTGAGTTTTTCATCACCCGTGCCGCGGAATAGTCAGGTGCAGAGCTCTACCAGGGATAATCTCCTCGGTTTTAATACCTTCTGTATTCGAAATTTCTTTGTTTATCACGATTGCAAACCCCCTTCGCGTTCTCAGCTGTGGGGTCCAAGGATGCATACACCTGCAAACGGGTGCTGAAAAGCTTGTGGATGTCATCCACGTCTTCTGGCGAAAGGTGTGTTTCCTGTAATGCCAGAATCCCAATGCGCCGGTCACGCATGATTTGATTTACTCTGAGCCATTTGTCTTCTCCTTTATGGAAGCGCCCGCGCATGTTCAGGATGATATCTTGATGTACGCTTTTGTTTTTTTCCGTAGGCCCTTTGGCTTCTTACGATTTAACAGGTTTCTGGCATTCTCCTGCCGTCTTAGCCTCTGCGAGCGCGGCCGGTGTGGAGGCATTTCCTCATCCGAGTCTGATTCCGGATCGCTCGTGGACGCGGGATGCGTCGGTGTCTCACTTATATGTGACGGGGTCTGAGCTGGGGCTGCAGGACCGGGTTTCCAGCTTGAGTAGCTGGTGCTTGTGTTGCAACGGGACGAGGAGTCACCACTGGTGTCCGCTGGGATGCGGGCTGCACGGGCCGCGCTGCAACAGGTACGTTGCGCCCTGGGCTTTCGCGTCGGGCCGTTTGCTGATCAGTCATGTCCAGCATTTGAGATACACCACTTGATCCTCCAAAGCCATCATTGGGTGGATCGGGCGCGGCAAACCCTCCTCCCCTCCGGCTCTGGTGGGGTTGTCTCGACCTATGCCCTGTGGAGACGAAGAGGGGTGAATAAAATTGTAAGTAGCTGCGGTTAGTTTTAGAATCAAGAGCTTAACCATACTCAGTGATCCCGCTGACATTACCCAGGTCAGCGTCGGAGGAAAATGTTGTTGGAGTTCTCAAATCACGTCCGCAGGGATACCTTGGCAGGTGCGTCTCGTGTCACTCCATAAACAACTTCAACTTCTCAGTACGGCACTTCCAGGCCACGAACAGCCGCCGTTTTATCCCTCATACACACCTGGAGCCTTTCTTGTCCCCCACCGCACTTTCGCACAGCAAGTTTTATCAGACAATAAATTGGGGCTCCCGTCAGCGTTGCGTTCCTATTGTTGCCCTTAGGAAGCCAAAGACTTCCGGAGGCGCTGTCGATCCCTATCGCCAGCTCGCAACACGCATTTACCTGATGTATCATAAGAATATTTCTTAACTTGATTTATACAATCCCTTTCGGAGTCAGTCGCAATTGACAGCAAGATCATGAAATTTCGTGAGCGAGGAAAGAGACACTGCAGAGTACGGTATTTAGAGTACGATGTACAGATGTGCGCGTAAGGGAACTAGCGGCGGTGGTTCTTAAACGGTGCCTTCTTCGTCACGCGCCCATCGGCGGTCTTCCCTTTCTTAGGGCCTGAGCCCCCGGAGTTCTTCTCCGCCCTCTCGTCCGCTTTGAGGAGGGTTGAGTCGTCGGCGGATTCGGACTTCGGGACCTCGCCGAACCAGCTCGGGGTGCGAGGCAGGGAGCAGAGGCCGGCAGGGTGGTCATAAGATTTGCATCCTACACAGAAGAGCTGGAGAGTGCCCTGGCGCGGGACGCCAGTCCCGAAGAGGTCGGTCTCAAAGGTGAGCGAGCGGACCTTTGTCGACTCGGACCAGTCCATGAGATTGAAAAGGGGGAGGCTGGGAGGGGGGGTGAAATAGATATTCCAGACCGTGTCGGACTTCCCGCCAGGAAGCGCAATGGTAAGCGGTTTAACTTCGAGGGTGTCGAGGGAGTCAACGGCGGCGCGTGCCTCCTCGGGGGTGGGGGCTTGTGCAGCTAGGGCCTCGGTGGCGCCTTTGATCGCCTTGAGTTTCGTCAGGATGGTGGCGCGGATGAATTTTAGCCCCTCGTCGTCGTCGAAGATCGTGAAATATTGAAGGGTCATGATGTAGCGTGGGAGTGGCATGTCGTACGGGATAACGATGAAGGTGACGGTGGCGTGGACCAGACACCCTGCCCAGTGAGTCTCGTGAGGGACTCCTTGGAAATGGAGGAAATGAGGAAGTGCCACGGGGCGGCAAGGCGCTCGGAGAGTGTCTCGCGGACTGCAGGCGGGCTGATGCGAAGTTTGGGGGCTTCGACGAGGCGGGGGATGACGAAGGTGAGCTTCTGAACCAGTTCCCTTGGGTTGGGGTCGTACTTGGCGCGGTAGGCTCGCACAAAGCCCTTTGGGCCCTCCACAGCGGCCCATGCGTTCCGTGTGTGGTCCGACGTGTTGCGGAAGGGGGATTCCACCATCTGGGGCATGGCGAAACCGCCCTCCGGCGGCGTTGTGTACTGCTGTCCGTTGGTGAGCTGCGTGACACCCTGTATGGCTTGGACTACGAGCAGCG
Source organism: Mycena galopus ATCC 62051 (assembly GCA_014925785.1). Lineage (NCBI taxonomy): Eukaryota > Fungi > Basidiomycota > Agaricomycetes > Agaricales > Mycenaceae > Mycena > Mycena galopus. Next base: position 4,432 of record WIQG01000623.1, on the reverse strand, counting down.
TCAAAGAAAATTCTGGGATGTGGGGTGGGGCATGAGCTTACATCTGTTGGAGTTTGGGGTAGCGTCGTCCATGGGGGAGACCATCTTCGCGAAGTGTAGGCCTTTGGGTATGGGTTTGGGTGCTGAGTCTGGAGGGGGCTCGTCTCGCTCGGTGTTGGCCGCAGGGAGAGTTTCGGGGACGAGTATTGCACGGGGAGGGGGTTCGATCGAGGCGGAGCGAAGTCTTTTGCTAGAGTCGTCAGTGGCGGCGTCGGACAAGCGACCTTTGCGCTTGTTCGGACGCAAGTCGGTGTCGATATGGTCTGGCAGTTTGGGATGAGAGATGCGGGAGAACGTCTGGGTTAAGTACTCTCAGCCCATGTACGGTTGGGCCTAAGAAGGCTGTGGAATGACGCACTGCGGTCTTTGTCCCTTTCACTTGCTTTGTTTCTTAGCGCGTTTTTGTCTCTTTGAGCCGCTTTGTCCGTTTGTTTTCTTTTGACATGCCGTGGGACACGTGGCGGAAAGAGCGCGAGGCGGTGGCAGACCCGGAGGGGCTTGGGCCGTCGAGGGCAGCGACGCTGGCGGCGTTGGCGTAGGGAGGGGAGATTATCGATATCGCCGCCCGCAGGGCGGCGAGAGGACCATCTGAAAAGACGCTGACGTTTGACGTAGCGTGATCTGTTTCGTAATTTAGGATCACTTTATGGATTTCGGCGTCGTACTAAGTACACAACGTTGAGCTCTACTTGTTCGTAGATTTACTTGATCTGGCTCTCGCAGAGCGTCTCTAGTCGAGACAAGCGTCCCCAGGATTTCACTCCGGGTCGCCGGGCACCACTGAAGATCAGTGGCACCCTACCTTTATGGTGGTAAAGGTCAAGCACCTCACCGTTCATATTCTTCAGCTAAAAGTTTGCGATTTGAATACAACACCCCTACCTTGGTGCGCATTTTCCCAGTGTACCATTCGGTTGGCCAATCCTTTAGCGCCTTCGTCAGCCCGTTGGCAGGATCTGCAGCGTACCACTGGTCAATGGCTCGCTTCCACGCGGTGCTGCTCCTTCCGACGTTTGGAATGATGGCGTTAGCGATGGGAATAACATCTGACTCGGGAGGGTCCGGGGTAGCGCCAGCGGGGCTCGAGCTGCTCAATGTGTCCATCACCTCGCCATCCTGAGAACCAGCCACCATCCGATCTGCGAACAATCTCACGCCAGCGCCGCCGGTAGCCGCACCGCTGGTGGTGGACTGCACCGTCACGGTGGATATGCTGGTGGATACGTTGGCAAAGGACGTCAAGAGAGCAGATAGATGTTCCGGCGTAACATTTGGGGTACGTGTGACACTGTCGATTCTGGTAAAGAGCTGTTCACCGAACAAACGGAATTCCGCCTTGGTTGGGGGTTCCAGCAAGGAATGCTCGCCCATGAAACTCTTGTCTGGTTCTGTACGGAACGGGTTGAGAGCATCGCCATGGCCCGATTCATAACTTTGGAGAGAATCTAGAAGATATCGCATGAGCGTGTCCACCTAATGGCAGAGGTATCAGACAGGAACCACAGGAACAATCTCAAATTCTTACATGCTCGCCTTCTGCCCAACCTCCCCACCATCGGATAATGGTCAAAGACCAACGCTTGCCGAGTGGAGCGAACATGAACCGATATTGGGAACCGCCACGGCGAAGACAGTGAGTGGTAAAAAACTTCTTGATTAGGGCGGCGGCGGCGAACTCGTTGATGCGGTCTTGCGCAGTGTCGTGGGTCATTGGTTTTTTGGCATGAATCAATCCATTGGTGCTGACCAACGGGAAGAGGTAGTCGTCGCCTTCAAAATCCCTTCCAAGCAGGTGGCGGTACAACTTGAGCCAACGGTGAACGTGGCTGAACATGTCAATCTCTGGGGTATCCTTCTGTTCGTAAATTTCGTATGTAAGACCTGATTAAAACTAGTGAATAAATATTTCCTTGTCTTGGTTAATAAATTAAATCTCACTCTCCAAAGGTCCGTCGTATACTTGTTTTAATTGCCAGCCCTTTCGGTTGTCGAGAAAGATGCTCAGAATGGGGAGATTGTAGGGAGATGGACCGGTTCCTTCCGTGATATCTCGCATTTGTATCTGGCAAGTCTCGAAGTTCCTTGAGTGTTTATCATTAATCTGTTGAAGAGGGCAGGTAAGAGTGAAACATACCTGGTCCAAAGAGTGTACCCTGTGGACAAGAAAGCTCTTGTTTGGCCATGGTGAATCATGAGCAGTAGGTCGTCAGCAGTCTTTGGTACGTCCTCCACCTTCTTGTTGGGGCACTCGAACAATGAAAATTGCATCATAGCTCGCATATCTTCAATCGTTGTCGCCTCGGCATGCTGGCGAGTAGCAGCAGCTCCCTTCACTCGAGCCTTATTCTTGACGCACTTCATGAAGCTCTGAATTTCGACAGCTCGAGCTGGATTTCCAGAAACCTTCCCTGTCTCTTCGTCAAACAAGTACTGTCCTGCATACTTTCCGCCCGAATCAGGTCTGTCCGCAGTGAGTTAATAAAATTGATGTCAGTTTCATTTTGCACTCACAAATGGTCCCAGTAATTTGCGAACGCGCCGTGGATTCCATCAGCTGTACTCTTCCCTAGGCCTTCCTCGACGCACTTTTGAGTCAGGTAAAGGCTCAAGGCATACACGGAATGCTTGTTCGGTGGTCCCTCGAGCGCAACAGCCAAGAGCTCGACATCTATGCTTTCTCGGTGGGAGCCAGGATCTTCCTCCTCGAGCCGCCGTCTTTCTGCTACGACGTCGGCTATGATAGCCCGGCCTCTGGCTAGATACCCCTTGTAGGCGCCTTTGGTATTCAGGGCTTTACCAAACTCATCTTGAATCGCAGCATTATTCCGCTTCAAGACATCTGCAGAGCTTGTTATAGATGCCTTTTTTTTGCCTGCACTTCTTTTGCCAGTTGCGCGCGCATAGGGCTTTGGTTCTCTGGGCATGGCGGGATAAGAGAGCTAGCGCAGGGAATGTGAATTTTTTCGGGGTTTACGCGGGACATCTACGATCAGACAAATTCTCTCTCTCAAAATATCAATTTTTACGCTCAAGCTCAAATACCATACAGCTGTAATACTATTTGGCTTCAATAAACCACGTCCTTCAATATCTACCAGGGATTTCTGGTGCGAGCTCAATAAATAGTGTACAAGTGTCATCCGCGACTATTAATATTTGCGCTTCCTTCGGTGAGATCCACCAGTCCCAACCACGTTGGCGCAGTAGCTGGCACAGGAAGATGCGCAACTTCATCGTCGTTAGTTAGGTCTACGAACCCCAACCACTTGGCCCTGCAGCTGGGAAGACTGGACTGTCGGGGATGGAGAAAAAATTGACGGGAGCTGTAGTGGGTCAAAGAGTTCATATCCACCTCAATCTAGGAAGGCGGAGGCGTTGCTCACCGGAACTTTATTGTATTTGGCAATCATCGAGGGAAAGTAGCGTTCGACGGAGGGCGCAAAAATCCATTGACTTGACATGGCTGAATTGGAGCCGGCAGCAACCGCAGGGGAATCCAGGCGAGAAAGCAGCCAATGTACAAGGCTGCCGATGGAAGTCTTCACCTTATATTTCCGAAATTCTGGTGACGACCCATCATAAGCAATAATCTGCAAAAATGCAGACAACGGCGGCTGCTCTTCCCGTATCTGCCCAAGGACAACATGGTCATGGAGCTGCTGGTAAGGATTGAAAGGCTAGACAAGACATAAATCATCAGTGCACACACGGATTATGGGAGTCAAAGACATACCAGCGTCAAACGTTTTGCAAAAATACCGGGAAAGACCGTGCGCTTGAATTTGTCGACGATGGTTACGGCCGGCCACCCGAACTTCCTCTACAGTACAGAGCAAGCTCCGGTAGGGATGGAAGCTTGATGATCCAGTCGTCGGAAGTGGCGGGAGGAATCCATCAGACCAAGAGGTGATGGGACAACTGTAAAGTAATAGAGCGCGGATATCGGGAAAGCTGTTGGGGATCTTCTTCGCAAGGCAGGGTTGCTTGAACCGCAGATGACTTGCGAGTTGTTCTGCAGCTCCAAACGAACTTGCTGCCGCCAGGTGACCAAGAATTCTTGAAGCTCGGGCACCAAAATATTCTGGCCGGCTGTAAGCAAGGAGTCCCCGAATCCACACCTCGCGAGGGCGTGAGCCACAGCGATCCCGCATCCCAGCAAGCCCACCTGTGCAACACCTTAAATTATGCTATATGCATGTAAATGGAACGTACCGTATCGTAGTCCCCCCCTCATGACAGCAAGTAACAATATGCCGCCGCGAGTCAGTCCGACTTGAGGACTACTCTGCAATGCATCAGATGTATATACAGTGATCTTGTCCTTGGCGTTATCATTTAATCTGAGCAGAGGATGAGTGGTTGTAAGGATGAAGTCGAAGGATCACAAACGTGC
>WIQG01000622.1:0-50067 GCA_014925785.1 Mycena galopus ATCC 62051 | reverse complement strand
AGGTGATAATCACTCGTCATACTTTATCCTGGGCGCGGATTCCATCAAAATTGGCGGAAACACCTAGCAGCGCTGCGCCTGTGATAACAGTTCGGGGCCGCGGAACTCCCGACCTCAGTTCGGTTCCATTCGTTCCGGGATAAGGTAGTGTCAGCTGCCAAGGCGGCCTTTACCAAACTGGAACTCTTTGCATTTTGTTCCACGCGCTCCCCGAATGATGCGTTCCTGTCGGTTGTAATGAAAATCGGTCCAATGACTAGACACCCAACAAGTACGGTGAACAAGCTTAAGTTATGGGTGACCTTTTGGCTGGAAATCATACTTCGATGATCGGCATCTCGGTGTTTTCAACTTGCCGCCTTGGCCGCTTGGCTATTTGTGCGCAAGCCTAGTAGGCTACCTCGCAACATCTAACAACTTAGGCACCGCGGGCCCCACCGCCTCCTCATTCCCCGAACCAAGCACGCGACCACTAGCTCTGAAATGGAAATAATGTGTGTCGGTGATTTTATCTTCCTATCACGCGATAAGCCCACTATATGATGTGAGGAGACGTCAGATACCGCCAATCATCCGTCTTTCGACCGTGGATCTCGTGAACAGGATCATCCATGTCCGTCCACCTCGCCTGGTCCGTGGGCCGTCGTCTCGAGTGACTGAAAGCTTTCAAAATATGTTTTCTCGTGAGCGTTTGACTTGTTTCGTTTCGCAGCGGCAGCCCGCAAATAGCCACACAATCGCCACCCAAGTTATTTCGGGGCTATCGTGGGTTTTGATGTAATTGATTGATCATCGGGGTCTATCGGGTGTTCCTGGGAGCCATGCTTCTTAAGCTTCGCATGTCCCTATTCGGGCCTTTCGAAGCGTTTCCGTGCGACACCCCCGTACCTTCCTGCTTGCCTCTCAACCATGGCAGCAGTCGAACCGCCCAGCCTCGAAAAGCATGGCTTGAGCGACGAGAAACGCGCCTCCCAGGGTTCCTTCGACGACGAGAAAGGCAGCCACATCCCAGAGAAGGTCGACCTCGATAACCCTGAGGAGGTGGGCGATGTCTACGCCGATGGCCCTCGGCTCATCGACCTGGCCGAAGACGGAGTTCACGAACGGCCTATTGGTCTGTCTCTATTTTCAACTCTCCCTCCTGGATCCACTCACCTTCCCCCCCAGTAACTGACGAAGATTATGCTACCCGTTTGGTGTCGCTCGACGACGACCCCACACTCCGAGTTTTCACCTTCCGCATGTGGTTCTTGGGCCTTGGTCTCACTTGCTTCTCGTACGCCGAGCCCCATCATGGTCAAACTTGCTACTCATTTGCTTTGTCTACGCCAGTGCCGTCCTCGGACAGATCTTCGTAAGCCAGTTTCCAACTCTCTGTGCGCTTGCCCTGATTACCTCTTCCCAGTATTTCCGCCCTCAAACGGTATTCCTTAATTCCTCGCTCTCACGGCCAGAGTCTGACCACTCCACAAGATCTACGTCAGCCAACTGTTCATTCAGATTCTTGGATTCCTCCTGGGGAGAGTGAGCGCTCCGTTAGTCTCATTACTTCCGCTGCTGAGATGAACTTAGACTCTGGAGTGGATAATTCCCGGACCCTCTGAATTTGCCCTCTATCGGACACCAGACACTTGGTTCTGGAGGTAATACGCCTCTCTTGTATCCATGACCATACTAACCTCAACCATAGATTCTTCAATCATGGGCGGTTCAGTAAACACATTCCTTAATGTCTTGTCAACAGCTCAACATACGTCTTCAGATCTCAAGGAACATGTCGCGATGACCATCATGGCGAGCACAGCTTCGAACTCGGCGTTGGCCATTTCGATTTTTGCTTCCCAAGAGTGAGCTGGTTATTTTATTCAATCTCCCTTACTGATCTTAGCATGCCCAGGCTCTACTATCACGTCGAGACCAACGTCGCTGTCGGGGTCTTCACAATTATCAGTTCCCAGCTTATCGGTTATGGCATGGCTGGTATCATGAGGAGTGCGAAACAATTGTTCCGGCCCGGTTCACCTGACTCACAATTCTGACAGTCTTCTTGGTTTACCCCACTTGGGCGGTGTACCCCCAAGTCATGCCGACGGTCCAACTGTTTGAAGCGCTGCACCGCGGAGAGGGAATGATGAGCCAGTCGAAGCGCAAGAAGTTCTTCTGGGGCTTCTTCATTGGGATTTTCGTTTGGGAATGGTCCGTATCCTCGTTCGGTTGATGATTCGTTTCATGTCCTGATGGCCTCACTATTCTAGGTTCCCGGTATGCGCACTTTCGTCAGCCATGCAGTACCCTGGTCCTTAACGTTCCCTCCTTCCAGGAATATATCGCGCCCACACTTACCGGTATCAGCATCTTCTGCCTCGCGGACCGAAAATCCTCCTGGGTTTCTCGCATCTTCGGTGGTGCGGCGGGTAACGAGGGGCTCGGTGCACTCTCGTTGTGCTTCGATTGGGTCTATGTGCGTACTATTACTCCCGCGGACTCATCTTCTCTTTGAGGTTAATGTTTCCTTCCCTCTAGCTTGGTTCCGGTGGAGGCTCCATTGGCTCTCTGTTCACCCCACTCTCCACACAATTGTCTCTCTATGGCGGCGTCGCTGTCTGTATGATCGCCTTCTGTGCATGCTACCAGTTCAATACATGGAAGGCTCAGGTGCGCTCACTGATCTTTCCGCTGATCTCGCTTACCTCTCCTAGAACTTCCCCTTCCTCACTCAACTTCTGTACTACGAGGCAAGCGTGTTGTTCCCCTTCTAATCTTTCCCCGTTTGACCGTTTCTCTCTGGCAGAACGGAACCGAGTACGACCAGCTGGCGATTCTCAACCCCGACTTCACGCTCAACGAAGAGAAGCTTGCTGTCCAAGGTCTTCCTTGGGTATAGTCTCCGCATCGTTGTTGTGTCCCAGCTAAATCGCGCTTCAGTACGCCGCATCCCAGCTGCTCTTCAAAATCTCGCGCACAATGTACATCGGAGCCGCTCTGACCCACTTCCTGATATGGCACGGCAAGAAAGTTTGGAGCCTCATTCGTGGCGGCCGCAACAGCATCGATGACCCTCACTTCAAGAAGATGAAAGCCTACCCTGAGATGTCTAACTGGTGGTACTTCGCTGTGTTTGGTGTCTGCTTCGGCGTCGCCATCGGTACTACCTACGGCGCCAAGTCGCAGCTTCCTGCGTGGGCTACTATCATCGCACTCCTCTTTGGCTGGCTCTTTGTCCCCGTCATTGGAACGGTACGGATACTTGGTTGAATTTTCATGTGGTACGCTAATGACGTTCATGTATAGCTGTACGCTACGGTTGGGTATGCGCCCTCGATCGAAAACATGATTCAGATGCTCGGCGGTGCGCTAGTCCCCGGCAAGCCCGTCGCGAACATGTATTTCACCATGTATGGCTACCAGTCCGTCGGTACAGGCGTACAGCCTTACAGGTGATCTCAAGATCGTAACGTCCATCACACTTTCGTCCCCTGTCATCCATTCATTCGTCCGCCAGGGCCAATACACCAAGCTGCCCCCTCGCGCGACTTTTGTCGTACAGTGCGTCGGCTCCGTTATCGTGCGTGTCCTCCAGATGGACTGTCACGTCGTCTGACCTCTGTCTGCCCCAGGGTGGTCTTCTCAACTTCGTCATCATGAAGACCATCATCTCTGTGCACGCCGACGTCCTCCGCGATGTCCAGGGGAAACCAACATCTGGAGTGGTCAGCAGGTGCAAGCATTCAACAGTGACGCAATTGCCTGGGGCGCTCTCGGAAAGCCGCTCTACGCCACAGGCACACACTATGCGGTGCGCATCTATCTTTATTAATTCAATTCTGCCAGCTGACGTGCGGGATTAGTTCGTCCCATACATGCTGCTCGTTTGGCCTCCTCTTCCCCATCCCTTTCTGGCTCTTCACAAGAAGTACCCCCAAGTTTGGCTTTGAAAAGGTCTTCACCCCCGTGCTCACCGGTGCGTCCTATACCCGCCTCCTCACTCAAATGCAAGTGAATTCTGATGATCTTGGCAGCTGAGCTCGGATTCCTTTCGGTCGGTATCAACTCCAGCACCTTCATGTCCTTCCTGATCGCCATCTTCTCCCAATTCTACCTCCGCAAGTACGTTACCATCCATCGAGGCTCTTTCGCTCCCGCTGACCTATACTTTTTCTGCTCTCAGATATCGTGCGACTGGTTCCGCAAGTACAAGTGCGTGATCTTTATCGCGTTCCATTTTTGTACTCACAGTCCCTGCCCTTTATTCCCAGCTTCCTCCTCTCCGCTGCACTCGACGGTGGAACCTCGGTCATGATCTTCGTGTTCACGTTCGCGGTCGGAGGTGGTAGTGGAAGGTCACGCCCTTCCCCAACTGGGCTCTCGTACGTGTCTTTTCTCTCGTCGTTGATACTTTATTTATCCTACCTTCAGAATCCTACTGGGAACCCGGATTACTGCAAGCGGCTGTCGGATTGAGGATGTAGTATACGTAGACTGGCGAGTTGGCCTTCAATGATCTCATATTTCACGTCGTTTCAATTGCCCTTGGCTCAGTATCGTGGCAATATATTTCCATTGACGTTGAGTCGTAAGCCAGCCGATGAAGCGTGTGGCTGTCCACCTGTGCTTGATGCCTTCAAGAAACTCCCGAGTTTGGATCCAAGTGGGCTAGTTAACACTCGGAAATGTTCTAAAGATCAACCGTGCACCGGATGGTTAATTCTGCGTATCTTTCCGTCGCCGTCGAGCTCATCATTTGAATTACATAACCGCCATCTATCCATGACCGACACTTCCACTTCACCCCTCATTCAGGACTCTCCAATGATCTTGGATTCAACGGCCTTCTGGTATCTGCGTCGCCGCATTCTATGATCCACTTAGACCAGTTACTGTCTGTCGTATCAAAAGGCAAGCCTGTCGATAGACAGACCAGTTGATCTGAGTTTGAATTCTCAATACAAATTAATTCCTGGAACCTTTAGGTTACAGGTCTCCAAGCAGCCTTTTGATATTTCTTTACCCCATATGGCAATCCCTTTCCTTTTTCAGAACGCGACCGCTTTTGGCCATGTTTCATGCTGCAACCTCACGTGCCTTCTACCCGCACCCTTGGAAATCCGGGGCGGCTGGTTCCAGGCGTGCCCAGAGGGCCATTTCTATTACCATAAAAGGCTATCCGGACCGTGCTATCCGAGTGTGTGGGAAGCGAACAGAAATTTCACGCCCGCACGGATCCGCGGGCCGGAATAACCTTTTATGGTGATTATGCGATCAATTTATGTGTGTCGAGGATTTAAACTCAGATCGACCAGCCTGTCTACCGACAGACGTGTCTTTTGGTACGACAGGCTGGATTCGAGCCTATGATCCACTATATATAATCCCCATTTGCTGAGTTTCTCTGGGACCTTTTCTACAAGACTGCGTCCCTAAATAGCGGGAAATTAGCTCAACATCTGCTGGTCTTCAAAAATTGCCAACTCGCGACTCCTTGCCGACGAGTAGCCGGCTCCTCGTTGCGACGTCACTCTCTGCTGTCCATTCAACCCAGTCTTCTGTCTGCCGCACTGCATCCCGGACCACAACACATCCCGCGAATTCATGCCCGCTGACCATCCGAATGCCACAGCGATGTGGCCATTCTGGGGATCTCGGCTACTTCCGAAACCAAAACCATCGTTGATGCCGGGTGCAGTGCATTCGTACATCTAAACTACAACGAGCATAGCGCCCAGCTCAGTTTCTATACCAAAACTTGAGCTCTGTTCATCTCCACGGCCTCGTTATCGACGCACCTTTCCGGCAAGCCTTGGCGCATTTATCAAGACTGGACGATCTCACTCTCTGCTACGAGATTACCGGCCGCCCTCACAAGTTTCGCCATTTCCGGGCGTGGCACCGACTCCACTGTCATTCGGGAGCCCCTTCGAATCGTGTCCCTCGCAGTTTTACGCATACTGCTTATAGAGGCCTTGAGCGAGATTGCCCCCCTGTTTCCGTTCGGCTACACCCAATTCCCGCAGCTGGTGCTCCTCTTGGTGCCCTTGCAGAATACCGTCGTCTTTAATGGATTCTTCGGGTTTTTGAAACAGTGTCCACAACTCAAGGTTCTTACAGTAACCTGGGTTGACCAGAGCCTCACTACTTCTCTGCCGAAATATAGCCTGCATGCCCACCATGAGGTGATAGCGGTACTCAACCCACTTTATCCACCTGAGCGCGAAGTGCGGATGGATATTTCGGAAATATAGTTTGGAAACGCAATAGTACTGTTCGAAAAAGACTATCGGCAAATCCTGCATTATTGTCGTCTAGCCTGTCTGTATGTAGGTCATTTCGAGCCAATCCGAATTCCGAATCGAGAATTATTTGAGAATTATTAAATTACTGTACAATTTCAATCAATTCGGCACAAATCCGGAAATTTCAGTACAATTAAAATCCAAAAGAATTCGGATAAACCGAGAAAAAATTATTGCCGCAATAAAAAAAAATGGGCGTGACGCGTGACTGCCGAATTGAATGAAATTGTACAGTACAGTGCAGACCGAGAATCATTGCCAATAATATTAATGAGTGGGTCCACCAACTATATCCATAAATTCAACAAATAATGCCTCCCACTAGTACAGACGTTGAAGGAAAATGCAAGCAGAGGAAAAAAAACTGAATGGATGAACAGGGGGCAGTGGGGCTGTGCTATCGGTGTGTCTGTGTTTACCATGATGCGATCAAGATCGGCTTGTGGAAGCGCGTTGGCCTTGCCTCATCCGACTTCATCGATTCCGCTCAGTGGAATGCCTCTAAACTTTCTCTGAGCTCCGTAATGCAAGGATGGTCGCGTGCTTCTCTCACTTATCGCGGGTGGCGATAGTACGGTAAGTAGCACTTATTCAGACGTTCCTGGCAGTCTCAGCAACCATCTTAGGCCATGAAGTAGACAGCGCCCAATGAACGGGAACACAGGCCAATAGTCACTCCTGTCTCAGCCATTGATACTCAATAATTCTACGTGCGCAATGAATTCCTTGAGAGACCATCATTCCATATCGCCTTTCTAGATTCCCAAGTCGACCGTATCCTTTTAATCAAGCCCCAGGTATGTCGCCCAACACTACTCCACTTTGCCGAGATTCTGTCACTCGTGAGGTTTAAATATTCAGTGATTATCAGACTGCGAGCTTCACAGGCGAACCCTATCCTTATGATCACGTCGCAGAAGTCTGTCTGTCGTGGGAGGTGATCCTCACCACCACGAGCCATATTTGTATGTTCCTTTCTCTTTCAGCCTTTTTCTTTTTTATCTTTCGTGGCGCGTTAACGTTCGGATCATCCCCGCCTACCGCTATGCAATCGTAGTTCGATCTTAGTCCAGAATTCTGCGTCGCGAGCGCCGGTCCCCGAGTCAGTCCGAGGTAGAAGCACTCGGTGTACTGTGCACCGATGACCTGTTTCCATGCTGCTGTGACGCTCATCTGGTACACATCCTCACACATGCTCCAATCTCATCATCGCCGTGTTTTCCCCCGAGCCTGCCTTATAAGTCAGCGACTCTGGATTCTTGATTCCAAACTTGAGATCATCCTTGCACCCATAATCATGAAACTGACCTGCTTCATGGCGGCGCTCTTCCCGTCTGTTATAGCGGCGGGCAGCTTTGCGGGTGCCAACGTGCGTCTCATTGCATCCACCTTGTCACGTGCTGCAATGGCGAACAAATTCACGTTCCCAGAACTACTACATCTACGCGCTTCCTACGGCTGACCGGATCGCGATATTGGACGGAATGCAAGCCGCTGGGATGAAGGTAATTGAGAGACTCATGTCCACCTAGTTACTGGTCTCATTCCGTTGAAGGTTCTTAGAACCTGGGTCACCGGCCTGGCCGCGGGCCAGAAGGCCAGTGATAGTATCGCAGGTATGCGCTTTCGGAATCGTATGATGAGTGACCTCAAATATCCGTTGTCAGTCCCGGATCTGGAGGCAAACGGAATAGGCGATTATGACGATACTGTCTTGGATCTCATCGACCAGCTCATGGTGTGTACTCCTTTCTTTTCATTCATCTTGTGCAACCAACTCATCGAATCCATCGTCAACTAATAGGTCGATGCTAACGCTCGCGGTAACAAAGCCCTTTCTCAATTTCCTCCATTTATGATTTGTTTTTTTGGTAGGGATAAAGCTCTTGATCGGTAATCCGTGCCCTTCTACTTGAGAAGGGCCACTGATGGTCGTTTTGTGTCACAGGCATGCACGACGGTGAGCCTTATTCTGCCCAAAATGACTTGCCCCAACTCACCAATGCCTTGACAGTCAACGCGCTCGAGGGTGGAGACGTCTATGGGACGACCTATGGGGTCGAAGGCTTTTACACAAATCCGGGTGCGGGGGTTTCATGGTCATTCCCCTCCTAATTCTGACAATTCTCCGTCGTCTGGTTTTGCCATGAATTCCTTTCTCATTTCTTGAATGAAACGATTTCGCGAATGAAACGACACCCACAGTCGCTATCAACGCCTTCAATCAGCGCATCACCCACATCCTAAACATCCACAAGAATGCTCTGCTCGGGAACCAGCCGTGGAGCGACCTCTCGCCTTATATCTTCGGGCTCGAGCCACAGAACGAGTTGAGTGATCTCCTAGTGGAAGTGCTTCCTCTTACATAGTATTCTAAATACGTGTGTGCCGTTTGCAGGCCAATGATATTCGACCAGTCATTCTACCTCGTGGGTCTCGAGGTGACTGCATTTCTATAACTCACGATGAAAATAGGCAAATCTTGATTGGATATGCAACGCAGCTCTGCAGGTAACTCCTGACGCCCTAGCCCTTTATGATCATATACTCATGGCATAGATTCGCAACAACGTCGGCGACCCAGTGCGTCGCACGGTTTTGATCTGATAATTGCTTGATGTTAACTGCCGAACACAGAACCAATTGATCTTTACTGGGGGAGGATCCGCTGGCGCAAGTGTGCAGCCGGCTTTCTTTAGCAGCTCTTGTGCGATCAACGTCGTGGCCATCCATGACTACACGGAGTACGTCGCTTTTTATCCTTTTCTCTTTCCTCTTGCCCTATCGATTTGAGGGCATACAATCCATATGCCATTGATTCGCATCTGCCGACACAAAATGCATTTGCAGTGGATACGATAGCTACATGCCCTCCGCAATCAGCCAGGCCGAGGCCGCGGGTAAGAAGCTCATCATTGAGGAATGGGGCTCTCTCGTCGGAAGCGGGCGTACTGCGAATCTGGAATCGAATGTACGTTACCGCCCTTCCTTCAACCCGTCTTTCTCGACACCTCTTGCAATTATCTCTGAGTTGCGATATTAATCCATGCATACATATATAGGTGGCAAAGATCAACAACTACCGGGTCCCATGGCTATACTGGGAGCCGATCAGTAACCCCGACCCACACCAAGGCCAGGACTACGAGGTGCGCCGCCGCTTCTGGCTTGGTTTGGCCTGGAACTCCGTTGTTGCTGACTGCGATATGATCTAGATTCAAGTCGATGGGACCGACTGGAGCACTCTTTTGAGCGGTGCGGAGTCGACCGCGGCGCTCACCAACGCACCTTTTGACTTCAGCGCGTCGCTGGCTCTGTGAGGATACACACACTCGCAAGAATGTATATGAAGTATGGTTGAAGGCAATGCACGTGTTTTACAATTAGACGAAGTGGCGGCAGCCGGCGCTCGAAAAGACATTTTCTCGAAATATTGAATGACCCTTCAGGTTCTGCAGCGAAATCTTCAGTTTTTTGGGGTTTGATTCGACGACCTCGAGCATTGGTACGGCGGCTCCTCCCAAATTTTGCGCTGCGCTGGGGCTACAAAAAAAGTGCACGAGATCCTCCGCCGCATGCCGGCCTTCCGTGGTGCGTTGGGTCCGGCGCACCCACAGTACACCCCTGGCAGCCCCGCGGCAGAACAGCTCGCGGCAACCAGCCCAGTTGCAATTGACGCCCTCAACGTAGCCTATTCGGCCGAAGATGACAAGGCGATCGATACTTACCTCCGCAATTCTGTGGGGAAGAACTTCCACTCCGTATGTCCCGTGCACAATTTCTCTCTCCCCTCAAGGCTCGTATGGGTACTCATGCCGGATGTCAAATAGCTTGGGGTGTGCGCTATGAAGCCTCGCCATCAAGGTGGGGTTGTGGACAGCAAGTTGAACGTTTATGGCGTCAAGAATCTAAAGGTTGCGGATGTGTCCATCCCGCCTGCGAATGTACACTGCGTAAGCTAAACAGTCTATGCGATGAAGTGAGGGATATCAATAATTCTGATAACAGAACACCTACGCAATTGCCATCGTCGTCGGCGAGAAAGCTGCAGAAATAATCGCGAAAGAATTAGGAGGCTCTCTCTAAAACCGTGATGTTGACGGACGCCTATACTTATGTACCTCTGAATTGGATTTTTTCCTGCATGGTCGATTTAACTGGTTTGTCCGGCAGTATGGACTACTGAATTTTTTGAGCTGCACTACTTACCCTCATTGGCAGGTTTTTTCTTCTGTCTTGTTGGTGTCTCGGTATGTGGCGGTGCTCAAGCGCTCAAGTACTTACATTAAACCACAGAGTCTCCTGCCGGGTGAGGTTGGCAAAGCTCGATCACTGTGAGTGTCAAAGCTCATGAAATTCATAGGCCTGGGATATGAATTTCACAAGTCATGCTCGGTTTGCATGAAAACATATTTCAGGTACTTTGCCTTTCATGTATTTTTTCAGGTGTGTATAGTCATAGCAATAACATGCTGAATATCATGGTTCAATCCCATGAATTCTTTCATCACGAAAAGGCATGAAATTCCAGTGCGGGCATGAATTTCATGATTTCCCAGGCTGTGGAGCCATGATGGGCCTCCACCCGGTGGTTCAGCCAAGGTACAAAACTCAGGTCATGACCTCCCAAAATTTTCTCTAATGGTATGCACACGTGTGGCAGGCTGAAGTAACAAGTCTTATACAATATCATGAACCCATTTAAGTTAACCCGATTCCCTATCCTTATGTCGTATGTAATATCTCACAAAGCTACTGATCCTAATAAATCAACAATAAATTCAGTTAAGTCCTACCTGACAGCTATTTTTTTCAGCTCCTGTCTGTTCATGTTTCATTGGTTAATTGCATGGAGTTCACGACCAAAGTATGTGAAATAACTAGCTGGAATGTTACAAAAACTAACTGAAACAAAAGTGCATGACTTTCATTCATTTCACATGGATTCCATGGACATAGTGGATGGATATTATGCATAGAATGCATGAAATTTTGTGTGAATTTCATGAGCTTTGACACACACAGTGGATACAATTTCAAGGTAAGAAGTGGATCGCAATCCCACTGGAGTCGACACAATGTGCCAACAACGTACACCGCCAACGGTCAATCACATAGCCGACGGCTGGAATCGTCATGCTTACCATGTGCGATGACCGGCTGGTACCCGGCTTCCTATCAGCTGGATAATGGCCGACGGAGTAAATGGATCCAGCATGGACCCAGCTTTTCTGGAGGCCAGCCACGTAGCTGACCTGGGTGTTAGCTGTAAAGGAAGATGGGGTTTATTAGATGTTTCATGTAGCTTCAATTTTCTTGCTCGGACAATTAATAGCAGCAAAAATCATATATATTATCCCAAAAAATGATATGTATGGTATATTTTACGCATCCTGCGTCTCCTCGGGCTCCTCCGTCAAAGCAGTAGTGGTCGCAGCAGCCGGAACGGAGGTCGCCTTGTTAGCGGCAGCGGCACTGATGGTGTCGTCAACCTCGCGCTGGACGTCGTCCACCGTCTGGGTGGGGATGCTGTAATTGTCGACGCCATGGGTTGCGCGGTCAGTTGCGAGAACGTTCTCGAACGCCCTGAGTCAAAGTCAGCAATGAGCAGAATATAATACCGATAATTTGACATATCTCGTCCAAGGGCGCCGAGAGCTCGCATCCCAGCCGCCACAGTTGCAGCTGTGTTTGGTGGGGCAACAGCTGGTCTTACTGCAGGTCGTGCCAAGCGCACAGTCAAGCCTTCGGCACGCGCGAAAGACGCTGAAGCGTCCGCCCACGCACTAGAAGAGGAATCTTTGAGCAGCAACGACGAGTCCGACGAGGAAATAGATACCGATGATCAAGAGTTCAACTCGGGAGACGACTTCGAGGAGTGAAATGTCTGTATTGGGCAGGAATTAAAATTTATTTATTTTCACGGAGCCGCCGCCCCGCACCTGAGAAGAAAAGGCAAGTCCCAGTTGGTTATCCATGTGCCCGCCAGCTGGCAATCTCACCTGGATCATTCAGCTGTGTTCCATCCCCATCGCGGCTGGAAACAGCTGACGTGTTTGCCGATATGTAGCTGACAATCTCACCTGGAGATAACCTGACGGCACTTTGGCGGTGTACCGTAATGTTAAGCTCAGGCTTCACGTGCTGCACGTGTGCGTGCGAACTGTTTCGTCAGCAACTGCATCCTATAAAACGTCGCGCATATCTTTTTTCTCCTTAGAACAAACCTTGAGGACGTGCGTCGCCTGCTCGCTTTTTCCTTCCCTTTTCATCTTCTGACCTATCGTCACCCAATAGATAAAAGTTCGGACCCGGTACAAGCTCTTCCGCCTCCTCGTCCGCGTTCCCGTCCTCTAGACTATCGGTCGGCGTGTACGCACGTCAGGGTGTTCTACTGCGTCCACACTCTCATTGATGACCCCGGGATCGACGAGGCGCCGCTTCGGCGGGCGCTCATGATGCGATTTGGCGGGAGGGAGAGAGTGTGGCCGTCGGTGGGCCCCCTACATGTTTCTTTCGTTTAAACTCTACTTTATGCTGTTTAACTGTACAAATTCCCTCTCAATGTTTATTGGGCTGACTGTCTCAGCTTGGTCTCCGCATAACCGCATCAAATGATGCGAGCGCGAAGTCAGCGGATGCAGACTCGCTGTCGCCAAGGATCTCTTGAATTCACTGCCGATAGATACTCTTTCTTCTGCACCTACCGCTGAGACGAATCCCAATTTCCAGCGGTACCTGGTCCCCTCTCGTTTTCTCTCACGCGCCATTACTGGCTGTCGCTCTGTGCGTCATCTGCATCCGCTCCTCGCTTTCTTGATTGTCTTGGTGTTTTTGTTTTTGGGTGCCTTCGTGGGCACCACAAGTTCTCTTCAGCTTTCTTCCAACAGACATCCGGAGGCCGGTGCCCTTGATCATGGTGTCGAAGGAAATGCTTAATTTGGCTAGTGCTAGTTTTCCGGACTATGTACGCAAGGTACCGGAGTCTCGTGGACAGCGCCTGCCTCACCGTCATGTCGCATGTGGCGCGGTTCGTTGGACCGATTTTCCTTAACAAAAATGGTCTGGCAGACCGAAACGTTTGCCGTTCCGGTTCAAACACTCCCTTACTTCCTTCTCAAAGAAACCCATGGGTTTACAGCTCCGCGCCCAGCCGCGCTCTTGTCAGCGCAATGATTTAATCGCTGGTTTAATCCTGCCGCAAATACGACAATCAGGGGCATAATCTACGTGGTTCTAAGGCAATCGAGGTTGCCTACGTGGACGCGCTGACGCGGCGCCGAACTGACGCGACGATGCGGCGCGGCAAATATTTAGCGGCTATTTAACTATGGTAAGTACTTGCCTAGCCTCGCTCATCCAACATCGCTGCACCAATGGCAAGTCTCATCGCGCGTCTCTCGCCTCCGAGCTTCCGCCCAGAGCGCGATATGCCTGATCTATCGGGGAAGGTATGGTTCGTGCGACCCACCCACACACTCACCGAGAACAAGCATTCGGATTGATTCTAGATCGTACTCGTCACCGGCGGAAACACGGGCATCGGGTACCATACCGTCAAGCAGCTCTTGCTCAAGAACGCCAAGGTGTATCTCGCTGCACGATCGCAGGAGAAGGCAGCTGCGGCTATACAAACACTCGAGGGCGAGACGAAGAAAAAGGCCATCTTCTTGCAGTTGGATCTCGCGGACCTAGTCAGTGTGCGCAAGGCAGCCGAGACGTTTCTCGCGCTGGAGTCGAGGCTGGATCTCCTATTCAATAACGGGTATGTGTCCATGTCTGTGGACAGAGGTACCCAATAACATCATGATGTCCATTTTGGCAAGGGGCGTCATGATCTCACCACCGGAAATGCTCACTGCCCAAGGTCACGATCTCCGTACGTGACGATCCTTTCTTGCTGAATGTTCAACCAAGAGTGATGCTTCGGCAGAATTTGGAACCAACTGCATTGGACACTTCTTTTTCACGGAACTGTTGGTATGTATTAAATGATATGCCCTTCGCATCATTCAATACTCTTCCTTAATCATTCAAATTAGCTCCCCGCGCTCATCAAATCGCACGAAGAAACCGGCATTCGTGCACGGATAATCAATACCACTTCGATAGGGCACAGCTTGGCGCCGGGCGACGGGATCGAATTCGCGAGCCTCAAGGGTGGGCCCGAGCGCGACGCGTGGGTCAAGAAGGCAGGGAGCACTTTGGGACCATGGTGGGTCTCATCCGCATCGCATTCAATTTTGCGTTCGATGCATCAAATAATGTATGCCTTGCACCCTAGGCGCATCTACGGCGAGAGCAAACTCGGCAACATCTTTGCATCAAATTACTGGGCACGAGAGCACGCGGACGTGCTCGTCTCCTGCGCTGTGCATCCGGGCGGCATAAAGACGGAATTAGGCCGGTATGAAACGGTGTCGCCTCCCCGGAATTGTCGATTGACCCGAATGTACGTGACGATCCTTTCTTGCTGAATGTTCAACCAAGAGTGATGCTTCGGCAGAATTTGGAACCAACTGCATTGGACACTTCTTTTTCACGGAACTGTTGGTATGTATTAAATGATATGCCCTTCGCATCATTCAATACTCTTCCTTAATCATTCAAATTAGCTCCCCGCGCTCATCAAATCGCACGAAGAAACCGGCATTCGTGCACGGATAATCAATACCACTTCGATAGGGCACAGCTTGGCGCCGGGCGACGGGATCGAATTCGCGAGCCTCAAGGGTGGGCCCGAGCGCGACGCGTGGGTCAAGAAGGCAGGGAGCACTTTGGGACCATGGTGGGTCTCATCCGCATCGCATTCAATTTTGCGTTCGATGCATCAAATAATGTATGCCTTGCACCCTAGGCGCATCTACGGCGAGAGCAAACTCGGCAACATCTTTGCATCAAATTACTGGGCACGAGAGCACGCGGACGTGCTCGTCTCCTGCGCTGTGCATCCGGGCGGCATAAAGACGGAATTAGGCCGGTATGAAACGGTGTCGCCTCCCCGGAATTGTCGATTGACCCGAATGCACCAGACACGCTGGCTCGTGGCTGCAGGTCTGGGCAAACCTGTTTGCCTACCCTGCACCGTGCGTCCTTTCACCCTTCTCTTTCCGTTTATAAGCTGCTTGAAATTGCGAGTTAGGATGGGAGCCTACACACAGCTCTGGGGCGCGACCATCGCTTCTCCGGAGGAAATTACAGGAAAGGTACGATCTATTGACGCACTCCGTATCGATAAACCGTAAACGCTAAGCCGTCCTGGGCTTAGTATCTCGTTCCTTGGGGGAAGATCGGCAAGGCGGATGCGCGTGCATCAAATAGGAAGCTCGAGAATGGGGTAATTGCGTACATTCGCGAGCAGACGAGGGAGTTTGAGGATTCTCGCCAGAAATAGTAATATACCGCACTTTATTTTCGTGGTTCGAAGATCCATATGCGGTACGCACCGGAAAACCACGCCACTGAAATTTGCCAAGTGTTGTCAAGTTACAAACATCTATTCAAGGCCCATGACAAGGAGGTTGTGGACAAGACTATTTTGAATCCCCTAAGATGAGAGTCGAAATAGGTGGTCGCGATCTTCGTTCCAGTCTGCGATCGCTCGATTGAAAGTGAATATGACCCCATAGTTTCCGTATCTGTCTGGCCGTTTTTCATTCGGGCGTAACATCCTGGTCCGACAAGGTCCCGACATACCTACCGCAGGATTTTCCCAGAAAAATGTACAGACGAGTACATCTCGATCGCCATCTGTATGATATCGGTTCTGTTACAGAGACTAAGTAAAATGGCATCAGTGGTGACTGATCATCATGCTCCTTGGCCCTTGGAATTCGATAGACGTTACGTAATACGCGGTCATCAGTTTCAAACACGGTTGCCCAATTTGCTCTCAAAGCACTCAGTGGCTCCCTCAGATCAGTGGCAGCGGAATCTCTGTGCTTGCCGGTTATAAGTATGTTTGGTCGTGTTTGTTACTCAAGGATGTCGCGTATTGACACGTGACAATTGATCAAACCTCCCCTTTTCTTCCACTGCGCCAGTGACTCACTCGTTTGGCTCTTCGTTCTAGTGGCTTCTTGTCACTGCTGAATTTTGCGATAACACGCCTGGCGTCTTTCCCATACCATCGTGGGCGACGATCTTACGACGATGGAAATTCTATCCGCACCTTGGAGATGGATATTTATCATTTGCACGGTGGAATTCATCTAGACGGCCAAAACGGGTGATCCTCCCTTGTTCATGGGCTGAAATCGATCCATTTACCGAGAGCCTCATAGGCACTAGGCTCCATCCATGGACGTCGCTACATTACTACTGTCTCTCCGAAATTCCACTTCCTCTCACCTCCTGGCGGTACACCTTCTATCGCGACGAGAGTTTCACGGCCTGTGATCCTGCGGCACTGTGAGCTTGACGGAATGCATGATCGCTGTCCCTTCGCAAGATGCTCTATCTAGCTCGTCTCTGTAGGCGATACGCGACGCGACTCAGAAATGCTGATTCCATGAGGATCTCTCGACGCACGCGCAGCCGCATTAGTTAGAATATGTGCACCAAATTCGAGACATGAACGTGATGGTGCGCCGCGCTTTGCACGTGGGATGTTTGCGGGATGCTGAAGGGCGAATCTAGCACATTCCTTCTCGAAATCATGGATCGAACTTGACGAAGGCGTGCAGGACGGAGGAGATGGTGAGGAGATCCGCCATGTCCGCCGTCCCCGGGATTCACGAATAGTAACCGCCTCCGCCATGCTTCAGGCGTCTAGTCTTCGATGATTATTTTCTATGATAGGTGTCGAGCGACGTGATGTACCCAACATTCAATACAATTCATCATCGTCAAAAATCCTATGCCTTTCGTCCGGTATCACTCTCGTTCCCAACCATATACCGACCAGTCCTGTGCTTTCTTTGGGATTGGACTGCCAGACGGATTTGGACATGAGAAGAACGCCACATACAGGAGCCCGCGGCAGCTGATGAGGTAATTGACTTGCGCCTTTTCCTCGCACCACCCGCTAGAAGCTGAAAATGCCCGGCTTCTCCTGCACCCTTGTGTATTCGCCCGGCCTTGGGCAACTCTTTTGAAATAACACCCAAATTTAAAAACCTGCGGCGAGTAAATTCAACCCGTCACTTTCCTCCCGATACATGGATAACCAGTGCTTCCATTCCCCAGCACCCAAAAAGGAACACGGCGCCTCCGCATGACAACTCACAAGGCGCAACATTCCGCTATCCACGGATGGCCACGAGTATAATCGCTTTCACTCCCGCTGCGCCTCTGAGCTGCCTTTCCACCCCATCTTCATTCGGTCGAGACAAGTTCCTCGAGGTTGGGACGAGATTCTAGAACAAAACGTACGTGATGACACGAACCATCTTCCCCGAAGTCCTCGTATTCAGCGAGCTGGCAGCCCTTCTTCGCGAGGGCCATTATCTTGGTGCAATTGAATATCCGAGGTTGACGGTACTCCGCGCTGTTGGGGGGTGGGCTCAAAAGCATGACGTTTCGCATTTGGGCCGCGATGCTGAGACTAAACTGCGCCCATCTGCCCTTTGGCTTTTTCATTCCCCGTCTGAGTGTTCTTGTCGACGCAACGCACTCTTGAGTGTATAAAGCGTTCGGCCGACAGCCCGGGGCTCGCTCGCTCTCGCTCCACATTCCTTCCGTCCCTATTTTGTCCCAGTCCCCACCGTTGACGGGCAGTCTGTCTCTCCCACAGATAATCCAGATGGCCGCACTGAAAAAGGAGAGGGGAGATGATGAGATGTCGTGGCAGCATTGCGGTACGGAGGATTTTCGACATTCGCTCGAAGGGAAGGCGGCGACGACTCAGAGTCACCTCGCGAGCTCGTCGTACCACCTCAACCGCACGCCACAGTTCCCGGAGGGCTGCGCGAAGGGGTACTTCACGGTCTTCGGTGCTTTCATGGCGCTCTTCTGTACGTTCGGGCAGATGAATGCGTTTGGCACATTTCAGGCGTGGTATGCGGAGCACCAGTTGAGCCACCTCGAGCCCTCGACGATTGCATGGATCGGGTCCTTGCAGCTCTGGATGTTTTTCTTCTCTGTGCGTCCTGAACGAACTTCATAATTTCGCAAATCCACATTCGTTTCGCAGGGCGGGCCCATTGGCCAAGTATTTGATGCGTATGGACCACGGTGGATTATGATTGTCGGGACCCTAGTCTATGTCTTCAGTATTATGATGACGAGCATCTCGACGCAATACTACCACTATCTTCTTGCGCACGGAGTCTTGTTCGGTCTTGGTGTGGGGATGATGTACGTTACTCATTCAATCGCGTGTACACTGTATCGACTAATATTTTACGAGGTTTTACCCGTCGCTCTCCAGTGTATCGACTTATTTTTGCAAATATCGGGCGACGGCGCTGGGCGTTGTAGCATCTGGGTCTAGTTTTGGTGCGTGCTTACCGCTGCATCGCATAACCTCTGAAACATCTGGCAGGTGGCGTCATGTACCCCATAATGTTGCAGCGACTTTTCGGGCTCGTTGGATTCGGCTGGGGCGTCCGGATCTCCGGATTAATCAGCGGCGTTGTCTGCATTATCGCCATCTTGACGGTCACTAGATATGCCCCGCCGAAGCAACGAGGCGCGACGTGCAAGCTCTTGGAAACGTTCACGGATTCACGGTTCGTGCTCCTGGCTGCTGGTAGCAGTTTCGTCGCTCTCGGTGCGGTTCATTTATTTTCAGCTGTCGTTCGCGGGCCTTCCTTTACTTACTAACGCCACTTGAACGCCACCCATAATTTAGGGCTCTTCATCCCATTCTTCTACATCGTGGACTACGCACACGATCTCGCCATCCCATCGCGCATGACATTCATCATTCTCTCCGTGATGAATGCAGGGGGGATACTGGGCCGCATCGCTCCCGCATACCTCTCGGACAAGATCGGGAGGTTTAACCTCCTCGCTCCCGCAGCCTTCCTCTCCGGACTCCTTTGCGTAGTCTTCTGGGTCTTTGCGCGGTCTCTAGTGCCGCTTATGCTCTTCGCTGCCGCCTACGGCTTCACTTCTGGCGCATTCATCTCGGTCATTACCCCGTGCGTCGCGCAGATTTCGGACATAGAGCAGATCGGAAGTCGGATTGGGATACTCTACAGCGTTATTTCGTTCCCGTGCGTGCACCATTTGCCTTTCGTAGCCGCCAGACCAAATGCTAAACGGCGTATGTGTAGTTCTCTTGTTGGCGGCCCCGCAGCAGGCGCGCTTCTTGAGGCAGGGAAGGGCCAATACGCGGGCATGATCCTGTTCGCAGGCCTGACTGTTATCGCAGGCTCTGTCCTCATCTTCGCAGCGAAGCTCAGGCTCGATTCGCGTGTGTTCGCGCGTGTTTGATGCGCTTTCTGAATCAGACGTCTTATTCACCACGGCCATACCGGAGTCCTCCACGTAATTTCGTGCATAGGTGGACATAGTCGAGTTTGCAACGTCGGGGTCTGGAGGTACGGTCCCGCGAGTTGGGTTCTTGTTGTCCTCAGCTACCAAGAAGCTCTCGACGAGCAACATGCGGATTGAGTGATTCATCGAAATGGTGTTTATTGCAACGCCCGGCGGAGAAAGAAGACAACAAATCGTCGTCGATCCATTGGCGCCGGCGCACACAACTTTTCTTCTCCGGCATGATCTATTTTGATTATATCTATACCTTCTCCCTGTATGTAGAATTTTGTCCCCGCCATGTTCACCTCTCGTTGTCGACGACGATAGGCAAAAGTGCATGTATCATTGATGACCCAATCCAATAATGGCTACGGAGTTCCTTGATGGGAAGTCGCAGCACACAATGATCCAAGTCGGGTGAGTTTTACTTAGACTGAGAACTTGAGTCGGTAAGGCTCCGTGTTTGATGAGACCTAACTACTGGTAAGTCCTGAGTCCTTATACTATCTACAGTGTCTCTCGGAACCGGGGAATGACTCCTACTGAGGAAACAACTACGGAATGAACTGCGGCGAGTGACTATGCCGCTGCGCCGCCGTCTGCGGATCTACGGCACAGCAGCCTAGGCCGAGGCCGAACCCTTACAAATAACTTTATTGCAAATAATTCGATGGACAATACTTATTCAACCATGTTCATCGTGCAGCAGCAGGGCTCGAATTTGAGTGTGGACACATGAACAGCGATGCGTAACATCCGAGGCACGAACTTCAATTTGTTATAGCCTCTGTTTAAGAGAAACTACTTACAGGTTAGAGACTCGGCTGCCCTAAGACGAGTCTAAAACACTCTGGCCTCAAAATGGAAACCATGAGAGACCAGGGCAACCAAGATGGTGATACTTGATCGCAAGGCTGCACCGGCGGTGGCTAGGTGGTGGGACAAGCCATAGGACACCGCCACCGGTCCCTCCGGCGATCATCCCGCTTTCTTATCCCTCCCACCAAGACGCGTTTTTGCGCTCCTGCCAGTACCCATGCCACGACCCTGCTGAGCACGACCCCATTTCAAAGACATCCGAAACAACTCGTCCATAGAGGTTGGACAACGCACAAACTACTTACAATGTGTATTTCAACATGCATGTTACGATTTGAATCTCCGGATGCGGACGGAAGTTCGGCGGATCGGCCCCCACAAATCGTGGATGACCCTGGCCTAACCCCTTTGAGAATCAAACCAAGAAACCCTACGGAAGTGCTTTCTCTTTGTTGTGAATATCGAACACCGGTTTCATCTCCGCACCTGCGGCAGCCCACTCATTTCGACGAACATTTACTTTGGTGTTCGAGCTATCACCGTCGGGGTTTGGCCCGAATCCAAGTGTCGGCGGTTTGAACGTCCGCATCCACGAAAACCTCCGGCTTACAGTACTAGTATGACAATCCGCTCATGCTACGGCCGCTATATCGTCTAACAGTAAGATCCCTTTATGAAGTTCTTCCGCGCTACTTGTATTTCTGCGCGGTTTCATAAGCACACCAGACACTTCTCTGGATCTGGATTCCGTATAAATGCTGAGAACACACACAGATTCAGCATTCAAGCTTCACCGCACCTCTCCTCCACTCCTACACATCTCATCTCACCCCAGAAATGTCCCTCCGTACAGACCGTGTTCGCGCCGTCGGTTTCTTCAAGCACCGCCCGGAGGTCACCAAGGACGATGCCAAGACCAACGGTCCTAAAATCGTCGAGAAAGTGAAAGCTATCCCGCTCATTCAGCAAAACCTCCTCAAGTACGAGATTGTGAGTGGCCTCCCTTTCCGATACCACGAAACCACTGTTTACTGAATCGAGCCACTCAGACCTTCAAGGCAGAGCGCCTTGGGACCACACTTGCGAGCGACCTCGGCTTGAATGACACCGAGTTCTTCTGCATGATCCTCGTCGAGGCCACGTCGCACGAGAAGATTCGTGAGGTGCGCCGCTCCTTTGTCTGTGCTTCAGACGTTATTCATGTTTGTGATAACAATATGTAGGCGCTGACCTGCCCTGAGTACAAGAGGGTCATCGCGGGCGCCATCGAGCACGCCACGACCGTAGAGAACTACCACTGGTTCTCTGGGGAGTTCATCACCGTGCTCGAGAAGTAAAGAGAAACGCAGTAGCTGTCATGATATAGCATAGAAATGTCTTGGTTAATGTTTTTTTTCGGTACAAATGAGATGAACAGACTTCGAAGAAAAGGATAATGGTAGCAAGACAAAAGTCATTCTCTTGGAAATTCAACAACAAGGGTCCAGATACTGAAATGTACTACCAGCCCCACGGGACTTCGATGAAAAACCATCGAGAACAAGAATGAAATTGTACGATATACATGAGAGAGCTCAGCACTTGCAGTAAAGCGGAATAAATCCAGAGTTCGATTTAGAAGCTAGACTCGTGACCAGTCTGCCTACGATTAGCAAAAACCGTGGCAAGCACTTTGCCGTAGGCAGACTGGTACAACTCGGGGCTCGGCAAAGGGCTGAGCCCGGAGTTTGAATTTTAGTAGTTTCCCACGCTGAACTTTTAGAAAGATCATTGATTCCGGGTTCAATTTTCTTTCGGTTCAAGCTTTGTATACAAACGATAAATTTATCCCTTCAAGTCTATATACTCAAAATTACATTTTGGGGCACGGAAATCCCACAAAAGCAGAGGCAGTTTTAAAAGGAACTGAGTGTGGGAACTCGCTTAGCGTTTGCCGAAGCGATCGCGTCATCGAGTTTAGCGATTTTAGTGTGGGAAACCACTAAAATTCAAACTCCGGGCCCAGCCCTTTGCTGAGCCCCGAGTTGTACCAGTCTGTCTACGACAACCGTGCCCCGTCACAGCAGGTTGGTTTCCCGTAGGCAGACTGGTTACGAGTCTATTTAGAAGCGGTTATGGACTGTATTTCGGACGCCTAACGGCCAAAGAAATCTTGTCAGTAAATATTACGATTGGTCCATGCGACGGATATACAAATTGGCGATTTTTGTGTTTCAAGGCATATAAGTTGAGCCCTATTATAGCCCGTGGCCTATGAAAGGGCTTCAAGGCCTACAGAATAAGCCTATAGGACGAACACTTGGCGAACACTGCTGCGCTGCTTGCGGCAATCATACGGACTGAAAGAAATTCAACCAAAGGACGGACAGAACCCGAAGTTGACTCCCAGGCAGCTCAAATCGGTAAATAAAGCTCCTCACTTTTTGTCAAGCTAGTGAAGTCACCAACATTTATTTCTTGTTTATTTCCATGATTGACAATCTGGTCCTCGACAGAAACCAAAGAAGTACATACAACTCCTGTGGTTCGAACTTCGGGATTGTTCTGATCTCATCATCAATCGCGAGTCTCCTCCTGCCTGTGCCACAATCCTGCCATTAGAGTGTCCCCGGCGCTGCCCTTGAGAGCCTTGACAGCAAGACCAGGACCGACGCTGTCAGTTAACTTCCGAATCTTCCCATTCTTCACTGCCACTGACCCACGACACTTCCTCGCGACAGTGGCAGTGCACCTCGACCGCCCACTTTTTTTTTTGGTGGACGATGGCATCATTTATCACGTGGTACTATCATACCGTCACACGATAAACCGGCTTTCCCCGAAGGTTTCAATTCCTTCCAAGTTAAACCCAAAGAACGGCCTCTACTATTTATTGAAAAAGTTACTTTTATTATATACGGCCCGTCGTGGTACTGGTTTTTCAACTTTACCTCAGTCATGTATTTGGCATAGGCGTGGTTCTAGGGTCCGGTGACAGTTAGCATTTGGAGAAAATAATTAATTGTCAGGCTGACAGTCAGGCTGACTGTCAGTTCTGACAGTTGACAGTTCTGACAATTGACAAATATTGGGTGACTCATCATCCATCTTTTTCTCGTATCCAGCATCCTTAGTAAATGACGGCCGCGGGTCCGCGATCTTCCCTGCCGGTTTCGTAGGTTCCCGGTCACCACCACTATCTCGTGTGAGAACTGAGAGGATAATAAATAAGGAATCCCGCACCACAGATAGTCTAGCTCATCTGCGATCCTTGCCAGTTTTCCCTGAGCAAAGTCCAACGGAATCTTCGCGGACTCCCAGTGAATTGACTTGAGGTATTTCACAACACAGTCCATGCTAAGATTCCCACGTCGCACGTATTTTAGGCGGCCGTCAGAGTCGCGAACATGCTCTCCGAACAAGATATCGACTCAGTGATTGAAGGTGCTGGTGACCGTGCCGTGCCGTCTTCACCTTCCAGCTCGAAGATGCGATGCGGAATATCATCTTTCTCTGTGGCAAGTGGTACAGTCTCTGGGAGAAACAACGTGAGCTTCGCAATTTTCTTGATCAAATCAATGATAGGTTTTGCTGTCGGCAGTTAGATAATAAGAATCATCGGCGTGCCGTGAGCAGCACACACCGGACAGAAGGTTTTGAGCAACTGCACTGAGGCCTACAGAGTTGCCATCATTGGCAATACGGGAGGAGACCTGGCGATTCCACGCCGGGCGAGTGGGAGTTGTGGAGGTCATTCTCTGTAAGTCGGAGCAAAGAAATTTTGGTTTTGAACTGTCAACTGTCAGATTCGACAACGCAAAAATAATTAACTGTCAGTCAGATTCTGACAGTCATCCTGACAGTTACTGACAGTTGACACTAACTGTCACCGGACCCTACGTGGTTCACAATCGTAACAATCTCTGCTAGTTCGCGCCGGGCCGGCACGCTTGCAATCAAGTACAACAGATGTCAACATCAAATCCGCGAACCTACGGTGATGGCTTGGCGCCTAATTCGAAATCACGCTTATTCATGCTTATTAGGTGGCAATGACTCACACAATCGTTCAGCATATATAAAGAGCTCGCATCTATTTTCTCTCCCCATCTCACAGAAGTCATCAAAACCTGTTCACAGTCAAATGTCCGGATACAACTCTTTCGCCGTCGTCGGGGCTGGCAGCCTCGGATCACACATCCTCAACGCCCTCGCCGCTACAGAGAACGTCTCTGTCGTCCTCCTCTCACGGCCCGGGTCTTCCAAAACCCCGCCGTCCGGTGTGCGAATCGTTCAAGTCGAGTATAGCGATGCTGCGGCGGTTGCCGCAGTATTCAACCAGTACAAGGTCGACGTCGTGATCTCGACTATCGGCACCCCGGCAGTCGGGGTGCAGAAGTCGCTGGCGGACGGGGCGAAAATCGCAGGCGTGAAGCTCTTTTTACCTTCCGAGTTCGGTATACCGACCGGGGGTCACACGGGAGGCGTTTTTGATGTGAAGAATGGAATCACGGGTAATAATATTTGTTCATGAATGATTCATTCCTGTGTAAAGTGCTCATACGCGACTTCCACTCAGCGCACTTGAAATCTCTTGGAATCCCGACAACCATAATCCATGTGCGTGCTTATCTCAAAGACCCTGGGTATCATCCTCTCACCGCTCATCTATCCTTCTTGTAGACCGGATACTTCACTGAATATATCCCCTTAATCGCCGGCTACGCTAACGGAAAGTTCACCATCGTTGGCAAAGGCGACGCACCGATATCGTTCACCTCTCTTGCAGATATTTCTGGTGCGACCCTTTCCGTCTCATTCTCACTTCCCGCGCTCATGACGCCGTAATTAAATCCAACTCAGGCTTCGTCGCATACGCATTGACCACCCTGCCCCCCTCGGAACTCGCGGACCGCACCCTGCGCCTCCAGGGCGACCGGGCGAGCTGGAACGAAGTCGCCGCCCTATTCAATGCTTCGGTTGAGCACGTTGACGCTCTCACCGGGCCCATGGCTGAGCTGCGCACCGGGTTGGCGCGCCTCGTCGATGCTGGGGCGGGCAGCTCGGGTTGGGACCAAGGAAATAAGAAGGAGGGGTCTGGTAGTGACGCCGCTGGGAGTGCCAATGCGCTGTGGCCGGGACACCATTGGCGGAGTATCAAGGAGGTTCATAATCTCTGATTGCCAGGCCGACGGACTAATTGCAAATGTCTTTGGATCAATTCAACCCACGATTGCTGTCAATTTGCTATACTTACTACATTGGAGAAATTGGGAACTCAGAACTTTGAACTTCAAATCGAGTTTGAACCTGCAAACTGGACAATCTCACTCCAATGGACGGGAGTGAGAATTTGAGCATCACATGAGTTCAACCATTTTATATCGCTGAGGTTAGGATATGCTGGGGAATACAATCTCTCAAGGTCTCTCTGGAATGAGGACTCTCAAACAAGGGTGTCATTGACTACTGGTACTCGATTATTCAAGCCGAGATTCTCTACTTGCGAGCCAAGGCTGGCCACAGGTATGAGACACCTCGAACCACTCCAGCCGGGAAATCCGTTCTGAAGCAAATCATTAAATATCACTCTGACGAGTGCATAGAACAGCGTATTGGATACATTTTTCAACACGCAGGGATCCCGCTCACTCCCGTACCGCATGCGTTCGTGTACTCATTGGCCGTGGTGTCGGTGATGGAGACGCCACTGAACTATAGAACAGGTCAACCACCAGATCCTTCAACCGAAAAGAAAATCATACGCTAATTGCCTTGCACGGGGTGGCCTTGTTGCAGTCCAGCAGCACTGCCGGGCGTGTGGGGGTTCCGGTGCCCTATGAGTACAATGTTGGGCTTCCCAAGGGAAGACAGAAGGAGTACATGGGACGCACTGCAAAGTTTTCAAAATTCACATCCGAGATTTGGAGCGAGCCAGTGTCGACACCGTCGCCTGCCCTGTTCCCGCGGCAGGGTCAAATTTTGGAGATCATTCTTAGTGAACCACCTACCAAAAGACGCTGATGTCTATTGGCGTCGTCAATGCTCTGGCCGTCAGAAGAATTATATGAATAGAACGCACAGATAGGGTACGCAGCAGCGTCCTGAATGGCAGGTACATAGCTGTATTTGGTAATCTGAAGTAGAACTAGACGCACCAGAGTGAATCCCGTGTATGTTATATTCTTCACGACGCCAATCTAAGTTCAAGGTCAGCACAGATTGCGACCATGGGCGACGACACCCGCATTGTCTGGGTACGACTTGATCATGACCCCCGCGTCCGAGTTGGAGATGGTTACGTCGCTGTAATACACGTTTTGCACGTCCACGGCTGTGTTCGCTACACAGGGGGTGTAAGTATGTGCTCTTTCTCATGAAACAAGGCATACCGTCACCGAAAGATCCGATGTTACACCCAGCGGTGAATTTACAGGTAATCCGCTCCGCGAGGAAGCCCTGGTTCGATTATCAGCGATTTAAATCCGAGGAGAAGCTTCTAGGCGTACATTGGTCGGGGTCTTGACAGTAACGCACTATTCAATATTCATGTAGGAGCTGTTCATTGTAGAAACCTTGAAAAGGCGGACCTCGTCTCCGTTTTCGACGGACACGTCGTGGACGTAGCTGCGCGGGTTCAGATCCACGTCATGAGGAACGAAATAGGTCGCACTTGTTGTTTCCACTCATGTCGAAACCATCGGTCTCACCTAAATCAAGGGTTAAAACAATAAATATTTTGACCGACTTATGATATACCAATGTGGCTGGCAATGATGGCCATGTCGTGGGCGAGATTGCTGTGAATGCATTGAGAGAGGTAAAAGCGCAAAGCAGGCTTGAACATTACTTGTTGCCGATGATAGTGACATGGAACATTGGGGCGTCGTAGAGAGTCACTGCGGTGATTTCGCAACTAAATATATTATATTAAGTTCTGTGGAAGATGGCGACGGAGCATGAACTCACTCGTTACAATCCTGGAAACGGATGAGCCGCGGTCGGTTTGGGTTCAGGGTAAGCTAGAGAAGTAAATTCAGTGAAATTGAACAACGTCTAACGAGGAGCCTTACGTCGCCATCCGGTCTGTAACGGTATCTGTGACAGAACAGGAACAAGTTAGGATGTGTAGGGTCTATCGGCACGATACCACGCTTACCCGTTGCCATAGATGGCTCCGGGCCCATTCAATAGAATATTCTGGCAGTTCTACATCAATGGAATCCGATCAACAATCTTGTTCAAGCACGAAAGCAGGGCGCGAACCTCAAACGTGAGCATTGTTCCTGTGAGGTCAGGGTTGTACGGGAGGTAGATGTTGCCCGCAATGTGAAGGTTCCAGTTTGCGGCGCCGTTGAATGTCACAGTCGACGCAAGGAGGTAGTTACCCGCGGGAACGTACAGCAGGACGTTGTCCGCGACCGTGGTCGTCACTTGCGGGATGACGCACTCGGTCCATGCCTTGGAGAGGGCCGGGCCAAGGTCGGTACTGTTGTCCGCGACGGCTCCGTAATCCAAGACGCTGCATTCGATGAACGCCGCCGCACGGCCTACAGAAAGAGCCACCGCCAAGAGGAATAGTGCTGTCAACATGACGTTTGCCAAGGGTATGAAGAGGGCACGTTTTGCTTGACTTTCTCATTTATAGCCTGAACGACGAGCGAGTCTCGGGATCAACTTATCCATGGATAATCCTGCGATGAGGGAGCACGGGCCGCATTGGTAGGTGCAACCAAAAGCGGGCCGTTGACGAGCGCCGGCTGGATGCAGGCGACCAAGTTCAGTGCGTTTTCATTGGATGTGGAAAAGCTCCAGCACATCACGTAGCAACAAGTTGGGCGCAGGTGGCTAGAGCACATGGTTTCCTTTGGGTTTGTTTCTCCGGGATCAGCCCACAAGACTTTTGTTTGAGAAAACGTGGTCAGCAGCCTGAAGCATAGATTCACCAGTGATTCACGTCGTCTAGTGAAGAACCCAACTTCGAGCGGCTGATCGGAGACTGCTGAAAGCGGGGCGAATTCCGGCTGCCACGTCAGGAATACAGGTAAGATCCAAAATGGGTCATGCGACAAACTTGAGGACCCCGAGAAACCCCGGGCCGAGAATAGGTGGGCAAAGATCACATTGTAGCGCCGACAAAATTTGAGATTTGGTCCCGGCAGCCTCGAAAAAATGGGTTCCAAGCGGCCCATCAGGCAACTCGCTGCTTTGAGCAGAGCAGTGTGGGATAAGAGAGCTGCGAAGAGCTTTGAAAGCACACTCAAATTTACGCACCGTAGGTGCGGACGGTCTTCGTGTACGAATAGAATATGTACTGGAGACGCTATGAGTGAGGAAGGTCAAGTGAGCGCGACTCGTTGGATGGCATCGGGCTCATGGGAATGATGGGTAACATTGAGAGCGAGAAATTACGCACTGTACCCGAACCTTCACAGGACTCGTGCGATTGAACGATTTGGGTGGAGCAATGAAAAATAAGGGATTGAACAATAGGATAAGTGGTTCCAGGCCAGCGAGCGGTCTGGTGGTACTGTATCGAATCAACATCCGCCTTGATGAGTTGGATCAAAGCAGAGAATTAGGAGCGAGAAAAGAGTCAGAAGGTGCCAAATAGTATCACGCCATCCACGAGTTGTCTGTGTCGTAGACGAAGTATCGAGACACTACAATGTCATGTTTCACCGAATGTGGGGACTGACGATGGACAAGGCACTTACGTTCAACCGTCCCGGCACGCTTCGCTGCAATGAATGCATCCGCGAAGGCCCAATAGTTTTCGCCCGTCGCCGCACCCCAGAGCCAGTCCGCGCGCGCGTCCGCTCGCTCGAGGCACACCATTCTGGCATCGTGCGGTTCGGGGCTCTCCACAAGTCGCCTGAAGATGAAATACACGATGCACTGCAGACTCACGATCGTGCGTATGCGTCCGTGAAACACGCTGAGAGCGAGCCCACAAAAATAAGTCAATGAAACATGGGTAAGGGCCGGAGCGAGCGCGAGTCTCGAGCCGATATCGGGAATTTTATTCCAATCGCAATCCTGGTCCATAATTTCGAGGTGGGTCACGTTCCGAAATAGTGGCGCCGTAAAGCAGAATGGATGGGGTGAGAAGAGGGGCTCAATTTGTATAGCGAGGCGACAGAGACATTGGAGGCGATCGAGCGCAGCGCGGTGGCGGGTGTCGGACTCGACGAAGAACATCAAGTTCACGACCTTGGGACAGGCCGCGAGAATGGCATCCGTGTCCGACAGCTGGAGGTTCACTTCTTGTCCGCTTTCGAGGTAAATGTGGGTAGACGAGTCAAAGACAGAGGGAGGATTCCGGGCGATCGCGCTAAGCAGATTTTGCAGCGGAATTTCTGGGAGGCCATGCATATTGTTCGGTCGGCCGTCTGGTCCGCTCCCGCGGACAAAGATAACACGATACAAAAGTGGCTCCAGCCTGGAAGGATAAAATCAGCCTCATCCACAAGGTGGGAATGGATTCATAATACCAGTACATGACCCGTCTCGCTATCAACATGAGCAACGGGATCGAAAATGGGCGCGAAAGAGCAGCAATTTCGAAGATGGTGTGCTCCAGCTCAGGGGGAAGATGAGGCTCATCCTGAGCGTGAGGATAGGGAGCGGCATATTCCATAGTCTGGCGATCTCAGTAATGCGCTGAACAGTCGGCGTCGTTTCAAGTATCCTGCCGAAGCCACGTCACAGACGATTGACAGCAGAAAGTGATTGCTCCCGGCGCACGCGGAGCTGCTATTCGGCCGATCGGCACTATTCGGCACGGGCTGATGGCGTAAACCAATGCCGCGGCCAGCGAGGCAGTAATACACGCGGAGCTTGCAAACGGCTGATCGGCACTGGTCGGCATTGGTGATCGGTGCTGATCGTTGACTGTTCAACGTTTTCCAGTGGTTTTCGGTGGATCCCGATGGCAGTCCATTGCCTACATAGGGTTTCACTGGTTTCCGGTGGACTGAAAGCACAGTGGTAGCCACTGGAATCCAGCGGTTGTCAACGGTTGATGTGAGAGCGCCAACCATTGTGAAGCACCGGAATCTAGTGGTTTGCCGTCACTGTGATCCACTGGTCTACAGTGGAAAACCTATTTTTTTAAATCCCCAATCAAGTGAGTTAGCACCTAGGGTAATCCAAAAATTTGACTCAACAGCATGTATTTTATCTATACTTTAAGTCAGTTCAACTTGTATACTGCCGATAACTCAATCTCCCGGTAAGCCCCAATTCCTTCTCCACTACGTGCCTTTGAACGCGCTCAGCATATAACATCATCAACACATGAATAAAAAAATCATAGTTGACAGCAGTCATATGCCGAAGCTGCGATTCGAAATCACTTAGTCAAGAGCTCAATTGTTCGGCCGTCTCTGTGTTGAACGCCCACGTTTGGTGCGTAGTTCCGTTCGCATCCTCCTCACACTGGGGGCAAGGACCGACACACTTGGGTCCCAAGTGCGTTACACGCACTTGACACCCATTTTGTTGGTTGATGTAACAAAGGTTCCAAACACCTTTGTTGCATCAACCAACGAAATGTGGGCCAAGTGCGTGTAACGCACTCTGGACCCGAGTGCGTTGGTCTTTGCCCCCAGTGTCAACTCGAATGAGATCTGGTCAGGGACCATTAGTGGGTTGTGGGTTGGACCAGGTTGGACCAGAGACGCCAAAGCAAATTTGTGGCAAGGTGGCCAATGTAGTGCCAGGCATCAATGATGAATTTCGTTGTTTGAAGCAATGAGCTGTGGGGATCCTGGGTGACAATGTGTCACAAGAGGCGCAGGCTCATTGAACTTGTAGGCAATAAGTTGATCCTGCTGTGAACGTATGGACGACTTCGTTTCCGGGCACATCACTGAGCAGATTCAGTTCGACACGAAGAGTGCCAGAAGGAATTGTATCACCACGTTCTTGCTGTCGACGAACTACTCGCTGAACCCTAGGAAATGAAAGATGGCCGAGTCATACGGCGAAAACCACTGGCTTCCAGTGGTGAGCAAAGATAACAGCGTACATTGACATCTGATGTGGATTGCCGGTTCACAGCCACCTTAACGTCACTCATTGATCATCACTAATGTTGCCGCAAACTCCGACTTAGTCAGGTAAAGTCGACTCAAAAGTCGATGTTTGAGTCGAGTCGAGTCGTCTCGCTGGAGTCGACTGCCATCGACTCCGGAGTCCAACAAGTCGACCTGGGGTCGACTTAAGTCGGGAATTTTGATGCTCATGTATACTAAGAACTACGCAATATACCTCATAGCTCCTTAGACCCAAATTTCCTAAGTTGTTGCACAGCAAAGTCCCCTTGTAGGCTCGTACCAATATCAAGATACTGAAAGAAGCCGGGGTGCGCAGGTAGGTTGATATAGTGTATATAACAGCTTTCTAAATACTCAAAAGTATCCACTACCAACAAGAACAGACAGTAGTCGGACGGTGCATGAGAGAGAATTTGTGTGTGATGCCCAAAATGTACGCAAACACGGTGCAAAGCCCTCCTCATATACATTTAAAAATACTAATAGAGGTATATGCGGAGATTTAGACTGGTATAGTGGGGTAGATAACATGCATACCTGCGTAAAACAATGATTTGAGACCCCAAATCTGACCAAGGCGAACCCTCAACGTTAAGGACACAGGCACTAGGCACCAGGAGGCGGAGCCGACAAGTGCAAATCACGCGTTCAGGGCCCTACTGAAACCTGCCATGAAGAATGGATATTTCGCGGCAACCATCGAGCAGAGGATGAATTACCAGGATGGTGATCCGGGATTTGAAGATCCACACACCTGTTATTTGAGGTGGGTGTCGGCCTGAAATGACTGACAATATCGCAAAGGAGCTTGAAACACAGGTGGCCGGGTATATAAAGGGTGTCTCTCGGAAGCGCGCACATGAGGGAGATGAAAATTAGGGGTTGGAAGTAGGTCCGGCGAGGGCCAAGAGAACACGGCTCAGCGAAGATAAGCACCTGCCAGTGGCCTTCGGAATCAAGAACTAAACTTGTACTTTACATGACTGTCTTTTTGAAATTAAGCCACTCTGTCCGAAGTCTTTGAAACATCAACTTTTCCCACTTAACTGCCCCTCCGGCCATGTTTAAGGACTTAATCAGATTACTGCAGTATTTAGTTCAATTTGTACACCGCGCGTCACACTCGATTTCTGGAAACCCTGCCAATAATTTTCTTTCAATATGGTGATTTTGGAGAATCATCGGAAAAATCAAAAGTCACGTGCTGTACGAGTTGAATGAAATAGCGAGAGGCGATGGTAGAGCAGGAATAACTTTTTTGAATGTCAAGAGCTGCTCTGGCACCTCACCAATGATTCTGTCAACTCAGAATCCCTTAGTTCTAGCATTCCCAACTGCAGCAAATTTTTATGTTGATCCTGCCGCTAAACATGTGAACATGGGTGAAGTGCCCACATGTTCTCACTGGGTGCAGTGGACGAGCAACAACTTTTTTGAATCCAAAAAGGTGCTCAGGCACCTCACCAATGATTCTGTCAACTCAGAATCCCTTAGCTCTAGCATCCCCAACAGTGGCAAATTTTTGTGTACATTCATTTTGTCCCGCCGAATTTTTTGTGTACATTCATTTACTATGATATGTCCATTTTGTCCTGCTGGAGTCCACCATTAAAGCCATAGCCCTTGGCACAATGCCACTCTGTGATATGACATGTAATATTCGCACCTGTGTTGTTTGCATCCTTCTCGGCCTCTCTCTTTAATTAATGCCTTCAGGCCTCGCTGTCACAAATAAATATTACCGCAGGTTTGCCGACACTGAGGCATACATAATTTCTATGTGTGAGTTCTTTTGCCAGCAAAGAGGTATACTCACTGATACACCTCAACCAGTCATTGATCCTACAATTCATTTTGGGTGGATTGCAGTGAATTGGTCCGAGCCGGACCGGGCGAAGGCAAGAGCAATTATTCTCGAACGGGTAGGTCATTCATTACTTCTGAATGAGATGTATTCAATCTACTGGAATCATTCACAG
Organism: Mycena galopus ATCC 62051; assembly: GCA_014925785.1. Classification (NCBI taxonomy): domain Eukaryota; kingdom Fungi; phylum Basidiomycota; class Agaricomycetes; order Agaricales; family Mycenaceae; genus Mycena; species Mycena galopus. The sequence continues at coordinate 16,515 of WIQG01000622.1, read as the reverse complement.
CTCAAGGCTTACCGGCATGAAAACACTGAATCTGCAAGCTCCCCCTGCAGGATCAGGTTCCGGCGCATCATCACAGCCCGGTCCTCGTCAACCCTCCAGAACGCGAGGTGCTGGTGCTGGTGCTGGTGCTATTGCTCTTGCCATTTCTTCTGAGCAGTATCGTAGTGCACAAAAATCTCTGCATTTTTCGAACGAAATGGGTGGCCCACGAGGTGCAGCCTGATCCGAAGAGGAGCTGGACAATTACATTCACTGCCCTATTCCTCCGAGAGCTTCAACCGATATGATTGGTTATTGGAGACTAAGTGTTTTTCTCTATTCCCCTGCAAAATAATTAAATGGCTCTTGTTGTTCTTCAGAATCATGGACATACATTATGGCCAACAATCTATCGCCTTTTCCTTGGCTTTGGCCCAATCCAAGCAACCTCCGTTCCATCAGAACGAGTTTTCACGTCGTCAACTGAGACTGACACAAAATGACGGAATTGTATTCACCCTATGTTCATGGAAGTGTTGCAGATGCTGAAATTCACATACAAGAAATCTCGGCTCAACTTCATGGTAGATTGGCAATCTGCCCCAATTGCTGCTGAAGAAGAGGACTGGCTGTGTACCTTGGCGTCGAAATCGGGTGGCGGGAGGAAATTTTGGATAGCTTAGACTTTGCTGACGTTGGGTTTCCTGAAATGCCGGAGGACTCGGAGATGTGATGGATGCTGATATCAATTACTTTGCTTCAAGTTAGCTCAGAATTATGTTTTCGATCTCATGTGTGGAATTACAGCTAATTGCAGTACCTAAGGCGCGGATTAAAAATCTCTGTTTTGGGATGTTTTCAAAGAATTCCCGATATCTCAGTCAGTTCTTCACCGATTCGCATGAAAACTATATAGATCTACTCAGCTAATTCATACGCAATTAGTGATAGAAAGAAATCCATGAAAATATTATGTATTTGGAATTTTCTCCTTTTGGGCTGTTTTCACACCAAAGGCCATCTAGCATGCTGAAAACATGTTCCAGTGGCCTGATTTTTGAGGAAGGACAACATGTATGACTGGAATAAATTAGTGATAGAGCCAGAAATACAGATAAATTACTTTACAGTCCCTGCAGCTCCGTTAGATACATTCACCAGTTTTGGCCTTGAAAGATACTGTAAACATTGTATTTATTGAGGAATCTCATATCTTTCTGGCTCTATCACTAATTCCCTCAGTTATACATGTTGTCCTTCCCAATATATCAGACCACTGGGATATGTTCTTGGAATGCTAGACAGCTTTTGGTGTGAAAACAGCCCAAAACCAGAAAATTCTAAATACATAATATTTTCATGGATTTCTTTCTATCACTAATTGCGTATGAATTAGCTGAGTAGATCTATATAGTTTTCATGCGAATCGGTGAAGAACTGACTGAGATATCGGGAATTCTTTGAAAACATCTCAAAACAGAGATTGTTAATCCGCGCCTTAGGTACTGCAATTAGCTGTAAGCAGTCTTCATCTTGTGATTGGGCTTGGTTGAAGATTTGGTCTGAGCAAAATGAAAAGATTGACCGCACCGGAGATCGCAATTACAGTACGCTTGAACAAGTTGAGCACTTGTTTCCCATTGCAACCGTCAGAGATTGCCGGCAGCTGGATGTGAACGTAGCAGGTTACTCAGTGATACACCCCTGAGTCAAAATAGCCGCAGATAAGTGCCCTCAATACACATTTAGAATTACCCAGCAACGAGGTAGATGTGTAGTGGGACAATCATCGATTTTCCGACTACCCTAAGTCTCCTTGAGAGCTCAACATTAACCTACAGCCTACTGAGGCAATCAGGAAGAAAACGCCCTCGACTAAGTCGACTAAGTCGACCTGAAGTCGACTTGAGTCAATCTAGTTCAACTCAACTCCGAGGTTGAGTTGAGTCTGGCGACTTTTGTTGACTCGACTCTAAGATGACTCGACTTTGGAGTCGTGGCAACATTACAGCAATTTGTGGTACTTAGGGTGCGGGCCATTTTTTTTTTCAACAGTTTTGACTAGAACACCCGCCACGGGCTCATTTTTGCTCGGATTTCCTTGGGTATAGGCGCGTTCGAATCGAATTGAAAATCCGCAGAGGATGAGGTGCCGGCTTTTTTTTTGATGTGCTTATGTAATAGAATTTCTTCAGAAAAATCATGCTTTCCACTAGGACAGCTGTAGCACAATGAATAATGGTCCGATTGACCTAATTCCGGAATATGTTATGTATCTGAGATGTTACCAGAGGATGACATATTTCCATATTGATATCCGATCGCTGCTCTCCAATGAGAAGCTACTCAAACCCCTCGTGGACTTCATACTGGCTACTGGTCGATTCTCCTAGTCTCTCGCTTTCCCTCCTTTCCCTACTTTTCACATTTTCTCTGATTGATATCCTTACTTTACACTACGATACTCTGCATTCTTCCCAACCCACATTGATTCCCTCACCCCTCTTTATGATAGCGCTCAACAACCATCTTTCCCGCTGATTGCACTCATTCTTTTTTCTTCTCTCTTTAAAATAGGTACCCATACTCATCCCATTACTTTAGCTTAAACATCACCACCTACATACATGTAGAGTACAGTCGCGTAGCTATTATGGCCAGGTACGACTACAATAGAAAATCAAATCAAATCAAATCAAATCATAAACAATATACCAATTGAACATCATTTTCCGCTCACTTTGGCCAGGGCAATATTCATGCCCCATGAGAAGTAGAGCTCTGTATTGGAATTTGACTATACCCATATCTGTGAACTTCATGATCCTCTAGAGATAGTACATACACATAACATATTCCAGAATTAGGTCAATTGGACCATTATTTGCTGTGCTACAGCTGTCCTAGTGGAAAGCACAATTTTCCTGAAGAAATTATATTACATAATCACATCAAAAAAAGCTGGCACCTCATCCTCTGCCGATTTTTAATGTGATTCGAACGCGCCTATTCTCAAGGAAATCCGAGCAAAAATGAGCCCGTGGTGGGTGTTCTAGTCAAAACTGTTGAAAAAAAAAAATGGCCCACGCCTTAAGTACCGCAAATTGCTGTAATCATCACCAGGTAACGTTGGCCGCCAACAGCCACTGGTGGCCGCCAGTGGCTTTGCTAGTAGAGGGTATATTACTCCAGCGAGGCTCCACTAGAGACCAATGGCGCCCTGGGATTTCCGCTGGATCACACTGGTCTCCAGTGAATTCCTTTGCATTTTCGCAATTATGCATGGTTGTGTCCATTCCTCCGCCAGCTAGTTCAAAACCCTCGGTTCTATGGGGCGCAAAGTAATCCACTGCTGCAGGCGCTGAATCGAACAACCATGACCTGAACCAGACTGGGCAGCAGGAGTGTTCCTGAAGAATTCAACAATAATTATTGTAATAGACTCATGTCAGGGCCTTAGCAAGCCAGTGACCGAAGTGTCGGTGAGCCATTGTTCATTATCTCAGTGATATGGATTTAATGAATCCTGAAACGTTCGGAGTCATCCCAGGCACATGGCTTTTTTCAAACACTTGGTTGAAATATCCAACAGTATTCCGGTAACAAGATCTTTGTATGGGAAATTCATTATATAGTATACATGCAACACCTCAATTTTCCTGGATTTCTTTGGTGAACGGAAAGGCCAGAAAACCGACAAGTGTTTTGGGATCACTAATTCTGATGGTTCAGTAACTCTTTCTCAATATCTTCTTGCCATTGAATCTCTCAGAAGTTTTGCATAGTTGTAGCCTACTAGTATCTCTTTCAATGCCGGAAAATTCCGAGGGCAAAGAAGAAGAGAGGGGACAGAAAAATTGAAAATCCAGAGTTGGTGTGCAAATCCAGCCTCGATGGGCACAATAGTATTCAGAAAGTAACTTTGTGGCGGCCAGAGTTAAGGACATCAAATGGGAGGATACCGATGTCCATTGAAACAATTCTCCATTCGACTTGGAGAAATGATTGGTTCAACCGTCTTTGGAGCATAAGTACATACTCTTCCTCACTCTCGAGCGGTGCGTGTAAAGATTGGAAGTGGAAAGCCTCAGCGAGACGATAGTATTGGTGTAGTATCCCTATTCAAAAAACAAGCGATTCTGCATGAAAAAACACGTGAATACTAGGTGAATAATGCAGTAGGCCACCGTGCAACTGAATGTTCAACTGGCGGGGCGAAAGGGGTGCCATCAGCTTGGTTCGCGTAACTGCACGACGGAAAAGCACTCTGGAATTACGTTGGCCAATAACGAATAATTCAAGAGCTGATTTTATTTTACCTGAGAGCTTTCGTTGTCTATATATGTTGGGAAGAGCGTCTGAAAAGGCGATTCGCAACGAAGAAAGAGAGGAAATAGGACTCTGCGTCCATGCGTAGCCCGGCGTCTTCTCTGGAAAAGAGGGGAAGGGCTCGGTATGGACCTGGGTTGTGGAGGATCAAATACTTAAACTGATTGCAGTACTAATGGCAGAAGTGAGCTCTGCGTGAAACACAATGAAAACGAAAAAAGCGTACCAAATAGTCCAAGACACCCGAAGAAGGGCAAGTGAATGGTGTACGGTAGTCTCCGGCGTCGCAGTTGGGCGAGTTGGCTGGTGAATGATAATATTAATGGCGCGTTATGAGTTGAATTCGGAAACGAATGATCAATAGATGCAGACGGACCTTGTTTGCCGTTCAAATCATCGATGTTACACGCGCTGCTGCAGCTCACATGGACCTCGGTGGAGTCAAAAGGCTCCACGACGAGGCCAAAAAAATGAAAAACCAAGAGGAGAGGAATGGGAAGATTGCTTGCAGAAGGTAAAGGATTTGGATTTATATAAAGGCAACAATCCATCGAGCAGCGTCCGAGTTTGACGGTTGAGATACCATTGCAGGGCGGAGGTACAGTATAGTTTTAAATTATACTGTATACTATAAAGGAGGTAAGTAATCGAAGACACATGAGAGGTGTATATTTCCAAGCGGAGAGATACGGGCGATTGAGTCAGAAAGCGCAGGTAGTAAATAATTCAGCGAGAGGTTTCCGGAGGACAGAAATCGCAAACAGCCAGAATCCCGCACGATGCCACTCATTGTCCAGTCATGGTACTTGGCAGATTTCGAGCTCACCAAAGACAAGTAACAGGGTGCAGCACTCTTAGCGAGAATTTACTGAACTAAATAGTTGGACTGGGGGCTCATTTGCGCCTGTTCATTACCCCAGGTTCGCACCGTACCAGATGTCATGCGCTGAGCAGTTACCTTCAATACAAAGTCGAATTGGATATGTTGCCCGCCACGGAATCACAGAGACCCACATTGAAGCCAGTTCCTTCGAACAAGAGAGGCTCTCCATGCTCTGTACATCGCTCGGTTCATCACCAAAATTCATGTCCGCCCGAGTCCAGTGGGCAGGGTGAAAGTGCCGCTGTGCCGCTGCAAGTGTTGCAGGCTGCCGCAGCAGATGGCCGCGGCAATGTCACACTGCCGCTGTGTCAAGCTGCTGCAAGTGCCGCACTCAACCAAAAATATTGCATACTGAATTGAAGCAGTAAATGAATGGCGATATGTGTCGACCACATGGACACACTGGCAGAACACCGTCAAAATTATGTTGATATCAAAATATTTCCAAAATAGCCAACCACGGGGAAAACAACGGGGCGAGGCCAAGCTCACATACCACATGAGATGTGCTCAAGAACTGGCACAATGGTGACGATAGATCCCAAAATATACAGTGCAATAGACAGGTCTACATGAATTTTGCACCAAAATTACTCGTATATTATCGAGATGCCTCGAATCAGATCTAGAGTGCATCTGTTTGTTCCGCCGAAATTGCCCCAATCGTTATCTCAGCTGACCCTGTTCATGCTTCTTTTTCTCTCACACCTCGTCAATTCCCGCGATACAACTGTTTGCTTTCGGCGGAGCGCTCACCACCGCTCGATTTGTCCCCGCTGCATCACATTTTGACTTTGGTAGCTATCTGTGGATCAATCACACGCGAACCTTCTCGCGCTCAAGGCCCACTCACAAGGAAGCTCTCGAGATCGAATCTGCCTTTACCTTTGCCCCCCTCCCCGGGCCATCGTGTCTGCTGTATTTTAGTCTTAACCATCTTTCAACGGGGTCCGCCAAATTAGACCTGCATTTCCCATACCTCGTCAGATTACACCTTTTCACAGCCTTCCATTTTCCCACTCTCCCCGCCGTTGCTTCCCAAATTTCCTGGTTTATTTTCGGGGCTCTCCACTCAACCGGTACGATCCCCGCTCCACAATTGATTTTCGATCTCGCCGATCAGCGCTCAATTTCCGTTCGAAAGGAAGAGTCCCTCCGCGACGACTCTCATTCATTCATTCCGACCCCCATCATCTTCCCTCATATTGCTTGGATCCTTTGCACCGTGCGTCCTCAACTCCGACGCCTTCCCCTGTTGCCTCCGTGACTAACTTAGGGACCTCACATCGCTTAACGAGCCCACGAACAGCCGGTGTCATTAAATCAACAGAGGGTGAGTGATGAATATTCTCCGTCTCTTTATCTTGCCGTTCTGAAGAGCTTGGCACTGCACAACCAGATGTTTTCTTACTTCCAAATTCATTTTTGCAGTGAAATCCCCTTTTCATTCACTTCCCTGTCCCTGTCTGTCCCCTCTCTATTCCCTTCGTTGTACATCCCCGATGACTGTATCGCGGTCCCGGCTTTTCCACTGACTTTTTCCGCCACATCCCAACTCCCTTCTTCCTTTGGTTTAATTTATTTTCCTCCACGCAAACAATGCTGTACTTGTCTGGACGTCGTAGCACATCTCACTCGCATTGAGAGCTCGCACGGCCGTACACAAATCTGTATCCAGGATGCGTTGAGACCATTTAAACACGATTTCTCGCACTTACGGGCAGCCGGTGCGTTCGCAAAACTGCTGGTGTACTTACAACCATTCTTTGGATATTGTTTTAGATATTAATTCAATTTTTGACAGTCTCGTGAACAAGGCGCGGCGCGTGGTATGTTCGTTTTTCTTTGTGGATTTCAACCTGTGGACCAAATTACGGGGGGCGCTTCTTGAGTTTTTTTCCCACCAATTTGTCTCGACAGTCTCTTATCGTGCGTGAGGTTTCGCACATCGCCGTGTAGTTGTTTCATTCTCACTATATTGTCTTTCGGGCAGCAGTCGGACTCCCGTGGTTTCAACGTGTCGCCGCCTTTACCCCAACCTGTGCGTTACTTTTTGTTTGTCTTTTTCGAGCAACGGCTGATCGGAGTTGGCCACAATTTTAGTTCGTTCGACGTTGACCACTGTTAAGCTTGACGCAACGGCATCGTTTCAACGCCTCCAATATCCGTCTAGAACATTTCTTGGGTCGGGGATCAACCAGCTGGCATGTAGACTTCTGTCTTGCTGCATCATGTTGATGCCGTCCGTGAACCAGAAACGGAGATCCTGATTCATATTGCGACCTCACAGAAGATTGACCATTCCGGTACGCTACTCCATGCTCGCCCTGGTACGTAGATTTTCCGTTGCCTTTGTAGTGTCGACGCCCTCTAAATTAGCGACACCGGCGCTGGTTTCTAAATGAATTTTAGGTTACAATTCTCGATAATCTTCAGGGCTTTCCTCCGATTCAAATTGGTGCTGTACCTGCGTGTTCTGGAAGATGTTCCGTGTAGATAAAAGTCAGTGTAGTTGTTTTTCCTGAGCAGTTAAATACATACAAGCCTTTGTTCACTCAATTGGACTTTGAAGAATGTCGGACCAGACACATATTGAATAGGGTGTACTGTGATGGACATTTTCCAAATGTAACAGTTATCGGTCGAGCAGAAAAGATGGCCACACAGACTTCACTGTCGGAGCGAAGGCCTGTCTTGTTAACTATATCAATTCTCTTGGATTTTATGATTTCGGGGACCGCAGTTGGTTTAAACGTGCTTGTTGGCCATTAGCAAGTTATGAAGTGGTCCACTGGCGGCTAATCCAGTGACTAGAGATAAATTAGGAGAGAAACTCTACATTAATTGTTGAGAACTGGCCGAATTGAACAGTGAGCATGCATAAGGCCAGAGCTGGAACAAACAACGGAAGGGCAGGGGTTTACTTTGAGTAACATAAACTCTCAGCCGGGTGGATTAATTTTGAGTGGGAATCTGAGGCTCTTTTGAGGAGAGGAGACGGTTAGCAGTCAAGATGAAGATGCAGGCAGGAATCCTTTTTCGCCCAAAACTGATTGGGCTTGCACTTGGGAGAACACTATTCACCGTCACCGATTAGGTCGGAGGGAGTTTCAATTTGGAAACACTGCATTCAGCCAACGGGTAGGCAACGTAATTTTGAGACGTCTCGCCAGTCCCTAGCCGAAGGCTGTGTCTAGGCGTTGCTGCCTGACTAGTCACCTCATGTCGAGGCGTCTAGGAACAGCTCGGTTTGATGCGCTGTCGAGGCCGTAGCCTAGGCAGAGCCTGATGACCGATGCCGAGGTGATGAGAGCCCCTCGGCATCTGTTGTCTAGGTCACCGTCGCGAGCCTCGGGAAAACTAGACCGGGCTGTGTCTAGTTAACGGTTAACTGTTAACCGAGACTTGTGCTGTCTAGGCGCACGTGGTTGCCTAGCCGGAGCTCGGCATTACCTCCGCAGACCTCCACGTGCCTACGTTTTGATCAGTCGAGGGGCCGGCTGAATGCAGTGAAATAGTGAAATCTGAACGCGTAAGAAGCAGAACAGAATTCAAACCGAAAAGTGCTGTAGGCGAAGTTGAAGTGCCGCAGACTTGAGCCGTCGAACAGTCCCGCAATTTCCGCTGAACTACCGCTGCAATGTCACATTGCCGCTGCTGACTGCCGCAGACAAGCGGAGAAATGCGGCAGCGGCAGCTAGAGTGCCGCTGTATGCAGCATGACTGCCGCTGCAAAGTATAAATTCCCGCGGCGAGAGTGCCGCAGCAAAATGTTTGGAAATATGTTTGGTTGCCGCTAGATTGCCGCTGACTGCTGCAGACTGCCGCTGCATTGATGTCTTGACGTCGTGCACAATCCTTTATTAAATCTGAGCTCAATAGCTAATGATGTGTTGAGTACTATAGCACATACTGACATGCTATAAACCAGGGGCTGCGTCGTTGCGAGTCGTGCGACACAGTTCAACATGTGCCGTAAACTTGAATGCCGCAGACTGCCGCTAAAATTGGGGCAGCATGCGACAGCGGCACCGCTGCGGCACTGCTGCGGCAAAATCGCTTTGCCCGAGTCCAGTTGCCGTCTGAGCCGCCGGGCACTTTTGATCGGGGCCTGAGCTTGCTCGCCTGAGACGCCGGGTGGCCATTGAAGTGGAGATCTCATCCGGTACCTGGGTCATGACGTCCACACGTTGAACTGGTTTTCCCGCCTTCTACCGGATTGCCGCTTGCAGCTTGCCATTGCGCTAGCACTCGGCTGCTATCGAACGCTCATCGCCCGACCCTGCAATCCAATCTCAAATGTGGTTGGGTGACTCCCTCTTTGGGGGGTTAAGTTCGAACACGTAGGTACCAAAGTCGGCCGAGTTCGTCGACGAGGATTCCTATTTTCTTGGACACTGACGGCCTATGAAAAAGTCTCCACCGTTCTTATCACCATTCAGTCTTGCCCTTCCTGTTGGAAAGACCATTTCGGAGTTGGGTAACCTGAGTCTCTCTCCTGCCGAGACGAGCTTCCTCCTCTGTTCTACACTCATTTCCCTCTCGACACCCGGCCGCCCTCGAAAATATTCCACTGCATCGCTGCCCGGGCCGCTCCCGTTTGAGGCACTTCCAGAGCTACCTCCTTGGCCTTGCACGCGATCGACCATTATCACCCTCATTATAAAATCACGTGCGTCTGTCCGTTATGGTCGTGTATATAATTCCCAGCCAATTACGAACTGGTTTGTCACACTGAAAAAGGAAATGTTTTTCTGGTAGGACGAAAACCAACTGTGACACTCATAGTATCAATTCAGGTTCTTATCCTAGCGAAAACTATTAGTATCAATGGAATATAAACTGAAATGGAAAGATGTTGTTTCAGAGGACCTTTCAATGTCACAAAGAAAGGTAGTTTCCTGGTATCATGAAAGCTTCATGGAAACCAGAAGTTTCATTGCAGCTTTCAAGGATGCTGAAATAGCTAGTTTCAGGAATAAAGAAAGTGGCGCTGAAAGAACCACTTTTGGCGCCGCTTTCTGATACCCCCAAACAACCAGTTTCATCACCTGCGCTATTTTTGCCATTGGTCCGGGCAATGCCGGACCAATAGCAAAAATACCGCAGCTTTCTTTATGCCCGAAACTCGTTCTTTCAATGTTTTTGAAAGGCACATTGAAAGAGACTCTTTCAATGTGCCTTTCTTTATTCATAAAACTACTTCCTTCAGTGGCCTTGAAAGGTACAGTGAAACTGGGACTTTCCATAAGCCTTTCAGGATACAAAGACGCTAGCACTCTTTGTGCCACTGAAAGGGCTTTTGAAACAAGCAGTCTCAATTTCACTTCATGTTACATTGATACTGGTACTTTCAGGTGAGTTTATAACTGAAAGTGATACTACTAGTTTCACAGTTGGTTTTCATCCAAGAGGAAACATTTCCTTTTTTGGTGTGTGTTATTCCGCTTTAAACAGGCCGTTTATAAACCAGTTTACAAACAGGGTGCCAAAAAATTGATTTTCTGTCCTAAAAACTGTCGCATGTTGTAGTTCGCACCTCCTGCGACCTTATATGGGCTCTAGATCTTATACACGGCCCGGAAATCTCATTAGAAAGCTTAGGGTATGCCACGGATACACAGCGAAGGATACACAGCCTCCGTCTCTCCGGCACCCTGGGCTAGAAGTTGACTCAGAGAACTCACTCGGAAACACCAATTAGGTGTCCTATTCCCTCGATTGACAGGCTCTTACCTTGCGAACAGAGGGAAAATAGTCTTTTGTTTGGATTTCGAACCACAAATTCCCGGCGGCCCGGGCTGCCGAGATAATAAAAAACTGGGTATTTTGGCCAACCATTTAAAAACTAGGTTTGTTTACAAAGAAGAATTAAATACACGACCCTACTGTCCGTCTAAAGCTCAAACATTAATATTTCTCCGCTGCCTTTCGCACACGCTGGCCGGGCCGCCGTTCAGGTGAATGGGAGAATCGACTTCGGTTGACATTCTGGGATTCCCACACAAACTCCACGCATCACTTCTCCGTCATGTCACCGATCAGAAAGCTTTCGGAGAAGACTTCGAGAAGAAGTTTCATCTTCTGCACCTCCCGCCAGTCAGAGCCAATCAGTAAAGTGATCGGGATCCAACCCAACAAGTGGCTTCGGCAATCCGCTTCTCCGAGTTGCATATTACCGTATTCCAGGAAACCCAGGAAAACGGTATGTCTTCCCACATCCGAAAAAGCGGTTATTACTACTTTGGACTCAGACTGCGGAAATTCAATCAGCAAGCGGCTACACGGAACTTTGGTCGAACCACTTCAATTTATCATTCGATAACTCCCGTGAGGGAGGCGCCACTTAAGAGCCGAGTGCAAGCTCAGTAGGGCATACCATAAATGCAACCGCCACTTGGACCAGACTTCAATGAAATGTCTAATCCTTCCCCTGAACGCAAGAGAGCGTTTCTGGCTTGTGTCCACTGTCGGAGGCACAAAGTGAAGGTGAGATTCTGGCTTTGCGGGCCATGAAACAACCTTGATATGAATTCGAAATCAGTGCCGAACCGACGACGAGTCGGGCGACCCATGCGAGCGATGCATTCGGCGAGGGCTTGTCTGTGAATACGTTTCTGTACGCGACGCGCAAGAGCAAGTTGGGCATGTGACAGCATCACATGCCCCTGAATACTATTCGGTCATCTCTAGGCCTGCGCCCCAGCCTACAGCCTCAAACGTTGCTGTAAAATATCCCCCGCGACATCTCCCCCATCTACCAACGTGTCCACCAAACCCCTTCCAGCCGGTCGTCACGGCGCCTGAGTTGTATCGAAGAAGCGCTCCTTGGGGTGGAGGGCAGCCAATGCCCTCGCAGTACTATCCGCATTTTGCGCCTCCCCGAGGGCATAGTGGTGCCTTCCGACATTTTCCCCATGGGCTCCCCTATTCTGCGAATGCAGATTTTCCGCACGAAAGTAGCTCTTCGGCCCATCCCTCCCAGCGGCCAGGATTGTTCTTGACATCTAGCGACTTCAGTCAACCACAGTGAGTGTCTTTGCCCCGGCGGTGTTTTGGTTAACCATGCCCTTCAGGGAGTACATTGACGGAGGCCTAGGGTATTGTGGCGACACTGCGGATGATAATCAGATGATTTCGTCCCGATCAATGAGAAAGTAAACACTTGAATAGATCTGGAAATAAATGGGTTTCCCTCGTTTTGGGTCCATCATTGCTCGGTTTCTGAGAAGTAAATGACGCTCCCCAGTGGAGCCTGGCCCACTTCGTGACCATTAGTTCAATTATAAGGATTGAGTGCACCTAATACCGAACAAAGAACGGCATCTATCCACCTCACCGATTCAAAAAAAGCAGATCTATCTTAACCGATTCCGAGCTTCTCTATCAACGCTCCAGGACCGTCTTCAGCGCACAGCCGAAGCTCACTTCAAGCGAGAAAGGAGGCGACCTGGACCATATTGTGCTTTAGTGCTATGGTATCAAGGCACACCACTTTGCTTCAAGCGAACTTGTATTCCAGGGATCTCTTCTCGCCAAATGGAACGAGGTGGCTTCATGACATACTCAACTTGCTTTGAGCAAGACAAATCGGGACGCAAACAAACAATCCATCGAAGTATATGCGTTGCTTGGAAACGGGTCGCCGGCTGTTCGGTCTAATGATGCTTATTGGATTCATGCGCGATGTTGGGAAGACCTCTATTTAACACACAGAGGGCGGTTGATCAGCCCTCAGCGTCTATATCCGCTCTCTTCTCTTCCGGGAGTGGGACATGGGGCATTCGATAGTGCTAGCAATCAATCCGCGCCACCGAAAGTACTTATTCAGGAGAGTCGATCGCGATAACCTTCAAATTTCTCTCCGTCCTCTCAGCGAAGAAGTATGCTACGTCATAGGTCTTTCGCGCGTAACCTCGCTGAATTCCGATTTCAAATTCGACAGTTACATGTCCACTCTACGACCAAATTCATTCGGGATCGCGGTACAAAATGTGAAATGAGACGCAGTCCAGTCCAATGGAGTGGCCCACATAGCCATTGTATCATTACCTACCGGATCCATCCAATTTGGGGCTTCACGCCTGGCCGCTGTGCATGTACAAAAAGCGTGTTTATAGCCAGGAACATCTTACGGCCCCAGCCGGCGGCCAAAGGCGGTTGCATTACTGGCCCAGGCGGCAGGCGGATGCGCCCGTCAATCTGGTGATCGAAGGTTGATGAAGCATTCGCAGTTCGTGCGATGGTTCCTTGATGGTGATATTCGTCAGATGATAAAGCGGGTAGGACCGATGAGTGGCATGGCCCGCTACCACAGACGCTTCCAGTCGTTCAACTGAAATCAAATGCAACGCAATGAATGTCGAACATCACCCTGCCAAAAAAAAAAAAAAAACTAAGTACACTCGCAGCTAACCTGTGAGTCAGGCAGAATTAATGAACGACTTGCTCTTGATTAAATAGCTCTTCTCTCATAATACATGGGCTTGAGAATTGTCACAGGTGTTGGTAAGGTGGTGGATTCTGGAGAGACTACAGAGAAAAGAGATAAGTCTATTTCTTCAATGTGGGTTGAACGTGGAGTGGCTCAAAACTCGATCGGTCGACGCTGCCGCATGTACCAGCTCGCATGGGCCGCAGCAAGTTCGAATGGCAGGATCGCGAGGCAAATGGATCACAGCGTCAGCGTCATTATGCTTGCACTGCAAGCTTGAAGGGTTCCTCGTAGCTTGAAAAGGATGAATTGCAATGCCAACATAGGTGTCGAACGAACGCGAAATGAGCGCACTCACTTGGATTCTTGATGCGACAGAAAGGTGCTTCCTTTGCCGCAAATACGTGGACCAAGGCCTGGACCTAGTCTCTCGTAGACAGACACTACAAACAAATTTACCTCATACTTCGGTTGTTTGTAGCATAGACCCACCTATCGCGCGACACTCCAGTATTCGAGTTCGTGGCTGTTGTTGAAGGGAATGTAGCGACCACTTTGCAGTAGTTTCGCCACAATGTTCCACCAATTTTTACCTTCGGCGATCGAGAGATAGCGCGTAGTTTTCTTTGCAGACTTCCACTACACGAGAACCTCATCTCTCCGGTCCAGTTATGAGCCGCCGAATAAGCCTGTTCATTTCATCGGGAAAAGCACTTCGATATTGGCTCAGGTGAGGGAGAAGAGTAAACCAGACCCCTGGGCCCTCCGTCGAAGGCGATGGTGTAGAAGTTGTAGGCCTGAGATAGATCAAATTCAACAATGGATTGGCGACAGAGGGTTACTCAAACCAGGGGGTGCGATGAAATTCTGAGAGTCAGGAAAGCGACATGGACGTGTAAAAGACGGTGTTTTTATTTGTTGGCTGTCAAAGCGCTAGCGTCGGCTATCATTGGCAAATGAGTCACCAGCTAGCGACTGGCGACTTGCCACCCCAGGGGCAAAAGCCAAGGCATGTGAACCTCATATGCCTTGGCTTTTGCCTCCAGTGCCACTGTGGTCCTTCTGGAACAACAAGAACCAAGGGTTGCTTGCAACCTTGCTTTGTGAGTCTCCGTCTAAACCCCAATCTCTTGTCTCGAGCCTGGGTCCTCTTTGACTTAATAGGAACCAGCAGACACCTCGCTCCGAGTCGTCTGCGCTATCGCGAATTTACATTTTCGCATCGGTCCATGTTTGAACCGCGATTTGATTCACAATCCACTACCGCGGGAGTCTATTTCAGGAGCAAACCATTCGCCACTGCTTTGCCACACCTGAAGCTCGGCTACTTCTCCTGCTTTGTCATCGTCTGCTCCTGCTCATCATGACGCCTGAGGCCCGAGGACTGAGATGCCATCGTACCCTTTTTCCAGAGCGCGTGCCCGCATCCTAGAGTGAGACATTTTAGGACCCATGATTATCCCATTATAGGTCAGATCCATCAAATGTCCGAACTTTAAGGCGCTTAATTATTTACCACGGTTTTTGAAAACCTCAAAACGCTTCTGTTGTCTGTCTGGTCAAAAACCGTTTTTGAAAATCAGAAAATTTCCAAAATTTTGTCCGAACTCTGCATCTAACCTCTCAAGGTATAATCATGGGTCCTGACATTTTCCTCATGCTGCTTCGGTCTCGGGGCGTTTTTTCTGCCTCCATGGATTTTTGAGTAGAGGCCTTTACTTCCGGATGGGTCCCGGCTTCATGTCGACCCCGTGCGACAGCTTCCTCTGAAAGGAATCAAAGGTGTAACAAGTTTTTCTTCTTCTTTTGAACAGACCTCCCTCGCTTATGTGATGCCCAGTGTAATCAATTGCCCTCACCTTTGCCTTTGCCAACTCGGTACAGGCATAGAGCCGATAAGCTGTGAATATCAAATTGGCATCACCGCCCTTCCCGGAGCCTATGGACACTTTAGGATCAAAAAATTGTATGCTTGATTTGTCCTTCTGTCCTTGGTCGTCCAATGGAACCCACAATCTTGACCATAAGATGGGCCCAAGAAAGACGAAAGGAAAGAAATCAGTGCAGTCACTCTCAACATTGCTACCGTTGCGACGCATTGCCAGTTCTTGAATTTCGATCTCTATCCTTCGGCCTCCGAAGGCCTACACTGCAGCCTCATTTCAGTTTTCAGACGCACTGCCTCAGGCAAATTACTAAACCGGCGGAGATTCTTGTTGCTGTCAGTGCGCCAATATCGACATATTGTTTGCTAGGAATTAATTAAAAAACAGCCACCCTTAAACGACGTCCAACCGCCAGCTTATGGCTGTGGCAAGCAAAAGATCCAATGGCATCCACCCAGGTGCACATTATATTTCGGTGGTCGTCAATATTATTCACAAGTCCGACACATCTGTCAGGGGAACCCCCGTCTAGCCGTCTGTCCGTCCGGCTCCAGCCCATTGCACTGCCCCGCTTCCTCGTCCGATCCTTCGTCCAGAGCCCCCTCCTCATCCGGCCTCACCCATCCGTCCACTTGTCCATCCGGAACCCCTGCCCACACTCCAGGCCATGCCTCCACCGGAACGTCGCCCCCCACCCCTCCGGACTCCATTCCCCTTCACCCCCCTTCGTCCGGCCGCTCGCACTGGAACACGCTGTGTGATCAGGCCCAGGACAATTGCCAATCACTTCAGACACGTGCTACTGGCTAGTACCTATTTGTTTTATAAACCTCGCCTAGCATGGGAATCCTCATCCTTTCTTCTCTTCGGATTCTCCTGCTAGGTGCGTATTCCTAGACTCTGTATTTAGTACTGTGAATTGAGTTCTCTTTGGATTCTCTCGCTAGTTCCCGCGCTCCTGCGCCGAGCTGAGGTTGTCCTTACAGTAGAAGAAATGATCTAAG